>OV121083.1:25935174-25970707 GCA_921293015.1 Phorcus lineatus | reverse complement strand
TAAGAAAACACGTATATCAAGAAAAATGAAATTAGTATACGTCAAGGATTTAGGCATTAATAACGTAAGCAATTGGAATATCAATTTGTCGAATAGCTCTTATGAAAAGTCAGATCATTTTTTTCTAGGTCTCTTTTCTCAACTTCAATATGTTATTCAAGCTCAATTGAATTTCTTACTGTCTTGATTGC
Organism: Phorcus lineatus; assembly: GCA_921293015.1. Taxonomy (NCBI): domain Eukaryota; kingdom Metazoa; phylum Mollusca; class Gastropoda; order Trochida; family Trochidae; genus Phorcus; species Phorcus lineatus. The sequence goes on along the minus strand of OV121083.1, from coordinate 25,970,516 downwards.
AGACACATTTTCCGAGAGTAATGACGTCATCCCCCTTTACACCAAGGGACAAAATCAGAAGAACTAGAACACTCGTCAACATCCTTTATGGTAAGAAGATGGAATCTGTCAATGAAGGTTCCAGAATTGTTGATCCATGAAAACGCTATCTTTTATAAGCAAGTGAAAAATGTAATTAATTTTTATGCCTTTGAAATAAGCAATAAATTCATTTTTTATATTGAAAGCAAATAGTAATGCGACTAAAGGATTAATTTTGTGACATGTATTGATATTTAAATGTATATAGCAATTGATCTTAGGCTAATGTGTTTGTATGTACGTCACTATCGTTGTCAATATGGACTTATGTATATTGAAATGTAGAAAATATATTGGATCGAAGATTTTATTTGAAAAGTATGTGTCATATCGAGAGCTATGTAAACAATCGTCTTGAACTTTTAAGAGAGAAGCCCTCAATATTCTATTGTACCAAAATGGGCAGATAAGTTTAAACGGGGTTGCAGCTGCTTGGACGACGTCCCATAGTCAGGAAGGCCTTTTATAGCCATTACATATCATATGGTTGCACGGATCCAGGGCTTAACTATGTGCAATCGTAGAATAAGGTGGATGAGATATCTTCAAAGTGTTTCATTTCTCTTGGAATTTTTTTTAACACCATAATTCATGAGCACTTGCACATGTCCAAGGTGTCTGCAAGATGGGTGCCACTAAACTTAAATGCACAAGATCGACACCAGAGAGTTGAATCCAGTTGTGAACTCTTGGACATCTACAATGCTGATGCCGATGGCTTTCATGTCCGTCTGGTTACAGGGTACGAAACGAGGATTCATCACTGAGATCCTGACACCAAGCAAGAATCCTTGCATTTGAAGATAAGCACACTCTTGCACCCGAGAAGTTCAGAACTCATCCTTCCCTGGCAAGATCATGGCGTTCATTTTTTCGGATTCAAGGGGCGTGATACTTATAGACTATAACCTATAATTTTAATAACAGGAACCTACTATGATGACTTGTTGAAGCAATTGAGAGCGGTGATCAACAGAAAGAGGCGGGGATATTGACTGCTGAAGTTAGACATAGACAAAGGGGCCAAGTGCATCGTGGTCCTGGTAGATTCTAATGAAAATATAAAATATAATAAACATTAGCTTCTGTTTTAAAACCAACTCTCCGATCCATTGACCTCCGCTCGTACCTCGACATTTCTTCATCGAATTTTGGAAGTCCAAAGAGATAACGATTATTAATACTGGATTTTAATGATAATAATTAAAATGGATATTTCATGATCATTCAAACTTAGATTTTGAAATGACCATCTTTGCTTGGTTGTTGACAGAACATCTTGAAGCACATTGAAGGCATTGAAAATTTTCTCTCTCTCTTTTGCTAATTGCAACATTTGTGATTGGATACACTGTCATGTGATTGCATTTTGTAGTTCTAACAGTCATGGTCAATAGCCACTATGTTAAAAACTCCCTTAGATCGATACCTCTTAACAAAGCTCAATCTACATAGGTTTTTTGTATTTTTAAAAGATGTCTGGTGAGAAAGAAGATACTTATTAGAAACCCTATTTACATAATATGAGAACATTTGTAATATTTAGAAATCAATATTGTCATTCCTTTGACGTTTCACTCTTTCTCGTTTTAAACAAATGGAGATTGGTGATGAATAAAACGTTTTGCTGAAAAGGTAATTATTGTTCTCTCTAGAAAATAACTTCACACCACGAACGTGTACTCGTCCGAAAAGAGTGTCCTAAAAGGAACGGCCGCATTCGTTTAAGGGCCACAGAGTATATGTTGTAGGAGTCAAATTTCAAAAATGAGAAGTCGTGGTTTATTCTGAAAATCAGCATGTAAGTTTTTACAGGTTCAAGTTAGTAACAATAAACAGTGATAATAAAGTGTAATAATAGTGTTAATTTGTGATCGAAAACAGGAGAATGGCGCGCGCCAATGACTCAAACGCAATTTTGAAACTAACTTACATAAGACACGAAGACAAGTATACATTGATAATGTTTAGGTCATTTATCTAATATATTTGTAAACTGGAAATTGAATCTCGACTTCCTAGCATTTCCTTGGCCGCTTTTCAGAAATCTTTGAAAACAAAAAAATATCCTAATTTGTGCATTTGGCCGACAAAGATGCAACTTTAGTGGGGCGTGTTGATTATAACTTAGGATACATAGTATTTTGCCTCTTATTTTAACCACAGACAAACATATCCTGTGTAACTTTTATTCTATATTAATGGTCATTATATATCAGTAAAGAATGAACGTATAAACAAGATTTTATACACATTCATCAGAAAACAATGACACGCCAAAGAAAATATCTAATAAAAATGGCGTTCGTTCGCTGTTATAAAATCATTTTAGGGTATTGAAGGAGGAAAAAGGAAAACAATACACTGATGTAGCAGGACGACTTACGAAAGACGATAATGAAAGATTTCACCAGATAAATTTTTGGTCCACGCATGTGTATCAGTAATAACACCTAGCTCATCCTGTCTCAGGGTAAGACGTATAGCTGACGCTCCACTCTTCTTACCCTGGGTGTAAACCCCAGCAAAAACTTCGCGCTGTAACCCATGATTCAGCCAATGAAATACTTTTATCGCGATGGTGTGCGATTAAATTTAAGCCAACCAAAGAGAGCCTCTCGAATAGGAGTTGGCTTTCGCTCTTACGCTAAAGGGCGACGTCCATAGATAAACAAACTGGAATCGAAAGTTTTTTAACCGATCTACCATGGTGATGATGTCCGAGTCCAATTTTGCGATTCTGGTTAGTTTATTACAACAAATCATACATCCAGTTTTAAGAGATCGGTTTGATTTTCCACCACTTAACTCAATACCCTACCGTGGTGGTTTGAGTGGTCCAGAGACCCCTAGAGATATGCCAGCCGGACTTACATTCTCATGGCAGGGGCTCCCAAGCTTGACAGGTCGTTGGGTAGAAGTCATAAATTTTTTTAGTCGGTTCTAAAAACTGTTGTCTGTCTCTCACAATGCCTTTCATTATGTCTTTTCCCTCATCCTCATTTGGATGCCTGTCATCCACGAGTTTGATTTTTTAAAATATTATTCAAAACACGTTAATCCTAAACTCACTCACTCGGTTTGAATTTGAAGGGATGGGCGTTGCCATCTTAAATTGCCGACTCGCCTTTCAAGCGCAGTCATTGGTTGATTATTTTTAGAAAGTTTATAGGGAAAAGGACACCGCACGAAGTTTTTGCTGGGGTTTATGCCCAGGGTAAGAAGAGTGGAGCATCAGCTATACGTCTTACCCTGAGACAGGATGCACCTAGCTCTGTTGGCCATGAGGTAATTTGGAATATTCCCCGATTAAAGCTTTGACAAGTATAAGATTGTAGTAAGGGATGTCATTATGAAACCAGATGAGTACCGAGCAGCTGTAAAGGTTTTTTGTACTTGAAACCTCGCACATCAAAGGAGACATTTGACGAATGAGACAAACTTACTGGGAGGAGGCCCCAATGTTTAAAGTTTATATGTGCTTCCGGTCCCAGTTGATCTCATTCTTGCCTTTTTTATATTGAAATTATTTCTTTTGGCATTTCAATAACAATTCTTCATTAGAATAAAAGTAATTATTCAAGGACGTTTTCGGATGCTTCAGGGAGATGATGATTCACATCCATGGTCATCTTCTAAGGTTTTGCTCTGCAGTTTGAGTAAATACTCATTGAGTTTTGAAAATGGACAGTACTGATGTTATGGCATGTCCTGAGGGCATGGTTGACCTTCTATTTTGTCCAAATATAAGCTTTTCACTGCAGTTTGCTACAGCTTAAAGAGCCACTCCGTGATTTTCATTACATATCATTTACCTTTGATACGAACCTAAATGTCATATGTGATGATATAAAATCAAAACATCTTAACTTTTCATATCCAAAAGACATATATAAGACAAATGCTGGTTTTCCATGAAAATCTAAAAACAGCCTTATAAATGCACAGAGGTGTAGATATCACGCCCGATGTTCATGGATACTAGTTATATAACCAAACAAACACTATCAACTCCTAACTGCCCTCCTGGCTGTTTCAGATAAGTCTCCAAAATTACGATCATAATTGCGACGTTCTACCTTCATATTATCACTGTAAAAAAAAAAAGCTTTAAAATGTGTCTTTTTGGTAACAGTCGATACTTCGCGATCAAATGACACCATTGATTAAGTTTGGCATATATGACTCCAACAACTCACGGAGTGGCTCTTTAAAAAGCCACAGGGTGTTTCTTATATATCATGTTTTTAGAAACACATCAATCTGATTAAAATCAGATGACGTATCGCGCGCTTAACATTTGTCCATCACCAATATGCGAATATAGCTTGTAAAAACTGAAACGAAACGAAACGAAACAGAAATATAACGTAACGTTTAATTAAACAAGCGGAATTCCATCTGATTTTAATCAGATTGAGAAACACATAAACATGATAATAATCGGTAGATAAATGTTTCTTCTACAACATGATATAAGAAGCATTCTAAATAGTCCTGAAGTTCCAGCGAACCCAAATCGTACGAGAAGCGACAAGTGGTGTCATTACGCATCTCGTTTGGTCTACAATAATAAACGACATGTGTATATCTTCTTTTATTTTTTACAATCCTACGTGTCCACTTTAACGGTTTGAAAATAATTAAGAATGAGCATTTTAAAACAAATATAGGTGACCTAAACTGACAGAAAATAATGCATAGTTTTCTTGTTTATCTAACTTAAGATATAGTCGAAGTTGATATACAAAAAAGACTTGTCGCTTCTCTGTATTCCACCATTCTTTTCCGTCCCTTAGCCATTATCCTTGATTACGGTATGCCAGTCGCCTGCGTGAAAATAATTAACTATAGATCTATAGATAAAGACTTGAGAAAAACAGCAATACTTACAGTTCCATTTCTCGGTTGATTCGGGGTTGAACAAATCTGCGAAAAATAATGTGTACATCTTTCAACTAGACAGTTCCTTGGAAAAGTCTTCAATTTGCATCAAAATACACTGGCCGTGCATAGTGTGTTCAACTGCATGGGTGCTATGTGTCTATTTTGAGTAATACGACAACATGAGTACAACGACTTACCAGAGATTTTGTTTCATGAATTGAAGGACAATCTCCACTCTCAGGATTTTATTACCATCCCTGGTAAGTCCGAGTAGGAGTGGTTTCTCTAACTTATTAACCGTCTTAACGTAAATGTTCTTAAAAAGAATAAAGAGAATCAATGCATTCACTCCATAGTAGGGATGGGAATCGCTACTCATATCGAGATTGGAATATAATACAGAAATATACAGAAAAGAGTATTGCAATATATTGGTACTTCCCATATTTAAGTTGTCCCATGCTCTCTTGACTAAATAACAGCAAAAAACAGCTGGTTTCGGACTTTTAAGATGTCCGTGCTATTTTCATTTTGCGAGTTCACACTTTGTTCACAACTTTTAGTATAATCACGTTTTTTTATTACGTTTTTTTCAGCTATTTTACACGGTGATTGTAAAGTTTAAACCTCTGATATATTGGATATTTTAAGAAGATTGTATCGGTTCGTATAATGGTTTTTCCTGTATTACAATAAACCGTTATACCGATAGTGCTGCACACCCTTACTCCATGGTGATCTGTAATTGAGCTCGATGGGATACTCGGGTCGATGGGTTAAAGAGCCACTCTGTGATTTTCATAACATATTATTTACCTGTGATACGAACCTCAATGTCATATGTGGTGATAGAAAATTAAAAAGATTAACTTTTTTGTCCAAAATACATATATATGACAAATACTGGTTTTCCTTGAAAATCTAAAAACAGCCTCATAAATGCGCAGAGGTGTAGATTTCACGTCCACTATACATGGATATTAGTTATATGACCTAACAAACACTATCAACTACTAGCTGCCCTCCTGGCTGTTTTAGATATAAGTCTCCAAAATTACGTTTGACTATTTGACGCGCGCCATTGTCCGGTTTTCGATCATAATTGCGACGTTCTACCTTCATTTTGTCGCTGTAAAGAACCAATAATGACACCATTGATTAAGTTTGGCACGTGTGACTCCAACAACTTACGGAGTGGCTCTTTAATCGAGTTTGGTCATGCCAACTGTTGAAAATTATGTTAGTCATTATTTTGGTTGTGTTCTCAGATTGTTACCGGTCTAAAATGTCACTGTACATATCCTTTACGAACGTAAAAACTCATGTGAGGGTTTTGGGTACTTACATATTACAAGATACACTCTGGGAAAAAGAAATGAGGTCATGCGATCTCGAAAAAGCTGTTTGAAATGAAGCAGTCTGATTAAAATCGACCCTGTTCCGAGGAATAAAATTTTCAAAATATTGACTCTATCGAGATTCGAACTCCATCTGTCTAGGCTATCCTCTCCACTAGGTCTGACCGCACCCTACTGTAGCGCACGTTCTTGCTTAAACTCATCTAACCAATCACAATGCGTGCGGCAAAAGCATTCGGTATCAGTAGCTAGGGGCAAGTAACTCCCATTTACCTTTCGTTAACCTTGATCGCCGCTATCTTTATTTTAAACGCGATGATGTGATTGGTTCGCTATTGACTAGGTTTTGTCTGCGCTAAACTGGGGTCAGCACGTGCGAGCAGTGAGGCTGCCTTCAGACCTAGTGGACAGGATAGCCTAGACAGATAGAGTTCGAATCTCGATAGAGTCAATATTTTGAAAATGTTATTCCTCGGAACACGGTCGATTTTAATCAGACTGTGAAATGAAGCATTATACGTGAGGTAGGTTGATATTGCTGTCTATTCATTTGACGATACAATGTGGATTTGTATCACAGAAATCTAATCTCAACGATCCTATATTTGAAACTTAGATTTCATGTTACAATCTCATCAACGAGTAATCTATGTATTTGTCCATTATACAACCTTTAATACCCTCTCGTGAGCAAAGAGGTTCAAATGGGGTAGTGTAACACGTTTTTCAATGCACTGCTGTGTAAATTAGCGATCATGTTAAGTTGATTAATCGAAAATGATATGCAGAAATTATTGGCAGTTTATAAAATTCATAAGTGAATATAGAAACGGCTATGGATCGCAGTGGTAATCTTAAATGGATTTTCAATTGTATTCAATTCGTCATCGGCTGTACCTGCGACTAAGAAGGGAGGAGTTGCCTCCCCCGAGTTAGTAATGCGCAACACAAACACATTGTCAGTGTGACCTAAACTTCTGTGTTCTGTGTATGCAATTTCGTTCTCTATATATAGGATTCAGTGTAGCTTATATTCCAAGTTATGTATCAACTTGACTAAATCGCGATAATAGTGGTGTAGTTGTTCCGCAGGTCCAGATCTGTGTATGGAAATCTTCTAGAAAGTTCTAAGTTATATGTATGCGACACAGGCGGAAAGTGCACTTTCCTACATGTAAGTTCAGCCAAAGGTAACTAGAAGTCTTCGCTCACAAGAAGCTGTACACCCTGCCTGGAATATGAGTTTATGTGATGAACTAACCTGCATGTATGTTTGGTATGCACTGTTGTTTACTGTGTGTTGTGCGATTTAAAACGTTCCCTATGTATAATACGCATTGTTTTTCGTGCGTGTGATAAAGTGTTCCGATGATAATTTTCACACTAGATCATATCGGACACTTTAGCATTGATCGGAAGGTCGGTGTTCCCCTTCCTTGTTCCGCTGTCGGCCATGCAATAATCTAAAGTCTTCACATTTGGTTTGCTCGATTAATATCTAAACTCCAGTTACTGTACATGTTTCCCCCGTGACCTACTTGCAAGGGTAAGTCCTTGATGAGCTTGTCTACTCGTTAGTTCTCACTAGATCAGCATGCAGCCTATCAAAGATTAAGTTAGTTAAATAATAAAAAGGACATTATTTTGGCCTTGAATTAACAATTAACTTGAAGTTTAAAATGATACCTGTATGTCATATTTTCATATTGAACTTATAGTGGCATGAATCTGTAAGATTGGGCTCTTCAGGGCTGCCCACTGCAGTATTTTGTACACTTGATAGTATATGATTGTACACCAATGTTACAATTTTACACCTGTTCTGAAAACATTTCATAGTAATATTTTTGGAGTATTTGAGTGTAAATTGTTACAAAGTTCAAATAAGCTTTTTATTTTACAAAGTGAAATTTGTTGTAGAAATGTGAAACTAGAGTATGATATGTTGGAACTAATGGTAAAATACTGTCTTCATTGTTTTTGTACAAATGAAAATTAAAAAATACACCTAAGTTACCATCTGCACATTCACCGAATAGAAGGTAGGCAATCTTGGCTCTTTGGTAAAATGATTTATCATTAATATAATATTGAAGACATTATCAACAAAACTTTCTTTTATTGATCGTTATTAATTTAACTCTCTGCTATCGATTTTTATTTTTATTTTTACAGTCGATGAATCATCAAATGGTTTGCCATGTGACGTAGGTTTTTTGAACGACCTGATGCATGTTCCAAAGCCGAATCTATCTGTCCCATAACCATTTAAACCTACACCTTTATCTTTAGGAAAATCGAGTTTTTTTATTGTCAACATTTATTCTAATGCCGTTATCAATTAACTTAGTGTGACATAGTATTAAAACAGAAAAGTTTATAAAGAGTTCCTTAATAGGTGAGTTTCAGACTACTTGTTGATTAGCATTCACAAGGTTGATATTTACTGGATGCTAATCAATCTTTAAAGGACAGTGGGTTGCATGACACCATCTTGACGACATGATGAAAGATATAAGACAATGTTTTCCGTAGGTTGAGGCATTTTATTTCTTTGTGACTTATCTGTTTTCGGAAAGTAAACTCACAAGCAATAATGATTCACATTTATACCGCATTATTTGATTTAAATATGAAACTTGTTTATTTTGAATTACTGACATACATTTTTGTACTGTGTTACAAGTACCGTACTAAAATGCTCTTTTATATATTGTGTCAACCATTTATAAAGTTGTTGATGATACATGCATCTACTGTAAACAATTATGTATGAATTATTCTTTGTTGTTAATGATTATGTTAATTAGGTTCGAAATCATTTTTTAGATCAACTTTTCCATAGAGGATGTTCTGGCACGCCTGTGTGATAATTCTTCTCGCCGTAACATGTAAGTATAAGGAAAAACTTGATATAATCTTATAGTTTATACAGTTATTTTTAGGTCTACTATTCCCTATGTACTATGTACCCGACTACCCGGAAAGTAGGCCACGGACATCAACATCTACCGCCATATTGGTTTTCACTTCAACTCACATCATTTTACTTGATGACCTAACAATTAACGAAACAGAACAAGGGAAATATCTTTAGAGACAATTTATTTTCTGACCAAGTCCAGGTTTTACTTGACAAATCAATAGATACAGCATTGTCAGATATTAATGAAAGTATTAATTACTTATTAGATGCACTTAAATTAGCTGGCTCAGACATGCAAAAGAAATTTGGAAATAGAAAGCGTAAACAAACATGTAAATGGTATGATACAGAGTGTGATAATCTGAAAAAGAAGAGATGTAGAGCACTCAATAGATTTAGGAGATGTAAAGATAAGGATTCACTCAGAGAATACCACAAAATCAAAAACCAATATACAGCTGCTTGTAAAGAAAGGAAACAAAAGTATTTTATGAATAAGCAGCAAGTCATAGAGAAAAACATTCATGACTCAAAATTATTCTGGTCAGAGATAAACAGTTTAGGTAAAGATCAAAAGGTAAATAATATCAACATTATAGATTGGTACAGTTATTTCAAGGATCTGTTTACAATCACCAAAACTGACATAAACATGGATAAGCAGCCTGAATCAATAATTATTCAGAACCAGACACTGAATCAGTAAATGATATACTAGATTCCCCCATTACTAAAGATGAGATTCTAGAAAGTATACAACATTAAAAATGTAATAAATCTCCAGGGGAAGATCAGATTATTCCTGAGTTTTTTAAACACTCTTCGGATATTATTGTGCCCTGTCTTGAACTTTTATTCAATGTTATCTTAGAAAATGGATCATTTCCAGAGGCTTGGTCGTTGGGGATTATTGTGTCAATTCATAAACAAGGTGATCCCAACAATGTAAACAATTATAGAGGCATCTCACTGCTTAGTATATTTGGTAAATTATTCACATACATAATCAATAAAAGACTTGTATTTTGGGCAGATGCTCTCAATAAAATCAATGAAGAACAAGCAGGCTTTAGGGAGGGATATTCAACTATTGATAACATATTTATACTTCAAGCTTTGGTCAACAGATACCTCAGTGTCAAAGGAGGGAGATTTCATATGCTCTTTGTTGACTTTGCCAAGGCTTTTGACTCTGTCCAGAGAGATAAACTATGGAAACCTTTAAGATCTTATGCCCTTAGCGCCTATTGTGAAGCATTAATGAGAATGTAAAGGATTGTGTTCGAAATAATAATGAGATTTCAGAAACTTTTATTAGTCAACTAGGAGTGAGACAAGGGTGCATTTTAAGCCCATTTCTGTTTACCTTTTTCATAAATGAATTAGCAGCTCAAATCAATTCCAACTGTACACATGGCATTCAGCTACATCCTGATATTACCCAAATATTTTTATCATTGTTTGCAGATGACATTATTCTTTTCTCATCGACAATCAAAGGATTACAGAGCCAAATTAATGAACTTATCTCTTACTGTGACAAATGGAAGTTATCAGTAAACATGAATAAAACAAAAGTTCTTGTATTTGAAAATAGAAGCCAGCTATTAGGCAATGAATATTGGTATTTTAGAGGAGAAAAAAATTAACCTACAGGTTTCTACAGATATCTTGGGGTTTATTTTTAGCAGAAACCTCTCATGGCATAGGCATTCAAATCAAGCTGCTATACAATCAAAGAAAGTGTTTATATGTATATATAAGAATCTAAAGGCTTTAGGGAATACTTCATACCATTCATTTTTAAAAATATTTGATGTAAAGATACTCCCAATTCTGTTGTATGGAGCAGAGATATGGGGTTTACAACACTTTGATGTCATAGAAAAGATTAATTTATGTGTCTGTAAAAAGTATTTAGGTGTGAAAATATACACATCTAGTCTGATGGTATATGGAGAATGTGGAAGATTTCCTATTTATGTACATTCAAAGGTTAAAGTTATCAATTACTGCCTACGACTTATTGAGATGCCTTCATACAGATTACCAAAAAAAAGGTTTATGACATGATGATAGTCTATGATAACAATGGTAAGAGAAACTGGGTGTCAGGTGTAAGAGAATAATTCTTAACTGTGGTTTTGGTAATATTTGGAACAAACAAAATGTGTATTCAAAAGCAAGTTTTATATCATCATTGATCCAGCGTTTGAAAGATATCTATTTGCAGACATGGTCAGCATCGATGACTCTAACAAATAAGTGCTTCTATTATAGAATGATTAAATCTGAAATAATCATGGAGGAATATTTAACAAAAAGTACTGTAAAAAAAAATTCCGAATGGCCCTAACACGTTTCAGATGTTCCTCACATGATCTATGTATTGAGACGGGGCGCTATGTCAACATATAATATATAATCTTTGTCACTTGAATTTAACAGAAGATTAATACCATTTCTTACTTATGTGTCCTGTTTATTCACATCTTAGGGACAAATACTTGAAAGCATATTATTTCAGATATCCTAATATAAACAAATTCGTGGCATTGTTGTCAAGTACAAATAGTAATATTCTGCAGAATGTTTCTATGTATATATTCTATGCCTCTTTATACAGACATAATATGATGAATACTAAGATTAGAATGAATTGCATTCATGTTTACAAAAAATGCGGGTATTATATGGTATGATGTATATCATGATTTAACGTTCCATCCATTGTACAGATAATAATGTATTCAACAAATGTACTACAGGCCTGTGGCTTTTAAGTATTGAATAAAGTGAACCTTCCATGAGTCATGGACTTTCAAGTCACTTTATCAGAAAATCCAGCCACTAAAGAAGTCATTGTTTTAAAGCGAGCTATCCTCAAGCTTCCGGCAGCTTTTATTGGCCGAAAAATATTGCAATATAAACCACCTTGCAATATTTCAGCCAATGAAAACATCGCATGCATTGGTATCGTATTTGTCGTCACGCAGGCCTGTGTAATGATACAATTGCTAAATAAGGCGAATGTGCTAAAGAAGACTAACCATGCAAAGTGCATATTCCAATAAAATTTAGCTTTCCGTAAGCATACGGAATTATCTGAGCCGTTTCTAATTATATTTATGAAACAGCGCCGCTGATTGCACAACTAACTTTGATTGCATCTAATCAGATGTCTACATTTCTAAACCATGAAACAATTGTAATAAGACAGAGGTTCTATAAGAATTTGTGACGGAGTTATCACTGTTGGGAGAGAATGAGGCAAAATATGTCAAATCTGTGACATGGGAGTCAACTGACGGATGTTTTAACCCATGCGATTACCACTGGTCGATTTGAAAATACCAACTGCACTGTAGATAAACTAAAAGCCACGATTAAAGTTTAAGCATGTACGTCAAAAAGAAAAAAACCACTTTCATTCTTACATAGAAACCAGGGTATATGTATACCTTCTTGAACCTAAACTAAGAAAAGAATCACATCTTAGTTTAGTTAAACCATTCGTTGGCGTTGAATAAAAGTTAGTGCATCTCTTCGTTTCCTCCCAAAAGCTTTGCGGATCATGTCTTTTATTTATATATGAAATACCCTGTTCGCATATACCGTTTCACTCACGTGAGAGGATGTAATTAAACTCTATGTAGATGTAGCGATAGCGTACTGGGTATTTCACCATACAAATATTTTCAGTATAACCCGAAAATTGTTTGTAATTACCTTGTTTTCCTGCTGACGTTACCAGTGTGAACATACTGACGTCATCCTGGTTCATTATAACGGCCCGCCTGTCGGTCAGCAGGCGATGTAGTTACGTATACGCAGCAATATTTGCAACGGGTGAGAAATAAAACAGCTCATCTTCACACCACGAAGGTGCCGACCTTCAACTTAATTTACAGGGTTACAAAATGTGACTAACTTTAAACTACGAGTAAAATATCTATATTTTCAGGAAATACGATCGGGATTGTATGCAAAAGTTGATGTTGATATACAATTTGAGATAATTTGACCTTTGGTTCGTCTCTGAAGATTAACATTTCGACTTTTTTGCACTATTGTATCAATATTTGTTAATTTGGTTACTATGTAACTTTCACAAAAGGCAACTTGTCATGCTATATAAATTTCGTTGACCGATCGTCTTCAAGAGGAGATTTTTTGAAAAGGCTCCATTGACTACGGAATTGAAGCCGCAATTGCTAAATACCGTATTTCCTCTAATTGACGCCGGGCCTCGAATAGACGCCGAGTCTCGAATAGAGGCCGGGGATATGGCTGTCTTTAGTAAATACACGCCGGTTGATAAGTTGATTTATTGTGCCTGTTCAAAGGCTTGATAGCCTTAGACCATAGCGTGTCAATTAGCGTAAGTGTTGCTTTTGCCACGTCACTAGAAAAACTGTCTTGGGAAATCAAACCAATTGCACTAGGGAAAGTGACATGTTATGTACATATTCTTTTCAATGGTGCGAGGTCAAGAAAAACTGTAATGCTGTGAACTAGTCAGTGGGCCGAGTCATGATAATGTGTAAATCAGCTTCAGCCTTAAAGGTGAATAAGATTTCTCCTAGAAAATATATAAAAAAACATAATTCTAACCTAAAATGTTAAATGTTCTACTTTCAAAGCGTGTTCATTAATGAGAAAAGTGACTTTAAACATTGACAATTTTGTTTACATGTTACCATAGATACACTGGTATTACAGCCAATCAGAAAATAGGTCACCTATTATGCCCGGCACACCAACATGTCTGCCCCCTTGAAGCAAGTTTGTCACATGTAATACATGTAGTTAGAGAAAAAAAGTGATCAAATAATCAAATTTACTACGGTGGCATATTAGGGCCATCTGTTTTTTTTATTTTATCTTGAAATTTCAAGAACAAAATTGAAATTTCAAGATCTTTACTTGAAATTTCAAGTTACTTAAGTTGAAATTTCAACTTAATAAGTTGAAATTTCAAGATAATAAGTTGAAATTTCAAGATAATAAGTTGAAATTTCAAGATACTTATGTTGAAATTTCAAGATAAGATAAGTTGAAATTTTGACAGCATCTTGAATTTTCAAGATAATGATATATATAAGGATTTGCTCTGTGAAAGTCAGCATTACTCGGGTGAGAAGTCTCCTTGATTAGACGTCCATACAAATAAACAAATAATCCATGTAGATATATAATATAGATACACATACAAACTTAACCAGTTGATAATAAACTTATCCAAATACATTTGAAACATGAAATATAGGCCTTAATGTTCATTTCAGACAACAATTTCATTTCAGGAAAAATTGACACAAACATATTCATAAAAAGTACAGGACTTTACGTATGTAAATGACATAATATGTACAATGTGTGTGTATATATGTATATAAGTATGTGTGTATGTATGTGTTTATGTATGTGTGTATGTAGATATGTACTGTCTATGTATGTGTTTGTGTGTGTTTATATGTGTGTCTGTATGATTGCTGTAAATGTATATGGATGTGGAAATGAGATTATCTATATTGGTACTAGTATATATTGTTGTAATAGTAGATTATGTTGGAATTAATGTACTCATATTGTATGTATGTATAAATGGTAGGTTTCGGGGAGGTTGTGTGTATTTTTTTATATCTTTTCTATTGGATGATTAAACACAGACCACAATAACATCATCGGGAAAGTATTCGTGATATGTATTAAATATATTAATTTATATGTGTATGTGAATCTTTACTTATAACGCTTCGTATATGTTTGTTCCTATGTATGACATATATTGACAAGACCGCGCATGTTTGATTATGAGGTTACCCGCATTCTTTGTAAGAATGTTTATGACTGTCTCTTATGTATACATACACCTATACGTTTTAATATAGAACATACATATCACTAATAAATTCTGATGATATAATTGTGGTCTGTGTTTAATCATCATAATGTAAGGTATCAACTGAATACACACAACCTCCCAAAATTCTATATATATCATTCTTGCATACATAAGATACTAAAAACGTTAATTCCAACATGATTTATACATAAGAAAGTACATAAATACATCATTCCCACATCCATATACATTTACATGCATACAAATACATACACACATATGCATACATACACACATTATTACTGATTAAGTTTGTATGTTTATTTGTAATATATATCTACAATAAGACTTTGTTTATATGTAGGGACGTCTAATCAAGGAGACCTCCTCACAAGTAATGCTGACTTTGACAGATCAAATCCTTATATACATATCATTATCTTGAAATTTCAAGATGCTATGTTGAAATTTCAGCTTATTTATCTTGAAATTTCAACATAAGTATCTTGAAATTTCAACTTATTATCTTGAAATTTCAACTTAATATCTTGAAATTTCAAGATGGACATGTTGAAATTTCAACTTTTTTCTTGAAATTTCAAGATAAAAATAAAAAAACAGATGGCCCTAATATGCCACCGTAGAGGCCCTCTATTAAGGATATTTTAGGCAACATTTTTCAAAAATGAGTTTCAGCCATACAAGAGTTACCTCCCTTCTTTGGATATTTCCATTTACAATAGTGCCTATCTTTGAAGACAGCTTGTGCATTAATGTACCTAGATTTATAGTAGAACATTTTTGTTTTGTTAAGGGTACATTGTAGAATATTTTAATATTAAGTTCTTTTATTCACCAACAAGTTGTAGCAAACCTGCATTTATGGGTGTTGTACAAGTTTCGGCCCACTGACTATACATCCTCGTTTATTGGTCTCGCAACAGCGAAATGCTTCTTTGGTAAGCGGACCAGCCGTGAACCTTGTTACGGTGTTAATGAGTTTAAAAATTGGATTGTGAATTGTGAATTCAGTGACTCTGACCTCTGGATCATAAAGTCCGTAGAACCTTTATATCTCTCATAAAGCAGAACCCGTAGAAAGCTTAACTACAGATAATAGACACTTAATCTAAAGATTATGATAATGGATATAATATAAAGACATTCAATCACCCCTTGGCCTTTTCATCAGAGAACCATGTATTGAAATTACGAGTTAGCCACTGTCATTTGCAACGTCGACTGGATCTTTGACCCTCTCTAATACGTGGTACCTCATTCTTTAAAAACACTGACTTGTAATTCAAGCTCACACTTTCGTGTTTCGTAGGGGCACCCAAGCTGGACAGGTCAACGAGTAGAAGCCAGAAAAAATTTTAGACGCTGCGGTCTATCTCTAAATTTGCCTTTCTGTCCGTCTTTTCCCTCATCCTTTCGACCCCTTTCTCCCTTGTCAGTCCACCCTCTTTTGGTAGCTTACCATCCACGTGTGAAATAACTGAACTTATGTTCAAAACACGTTAAACCCCAACTCACTCACTCCGGGGGTGGTTTATGAATGATGTTGGAAAATTAGTCTCTGGGTGAGCGAAAGGGGATCGTAAGATGTAGAAAGTACAACGGACAACAATGATGCACACTTATAACTTGTTCATATTCTCATTGAGAAGCAAAAGCCCCAGAAGCAGAAATCACGCGTACACTCTCCTTACAGACATTGGAAAGTTACATTTAAGATTCGATGGTTATTTGTAATCTCTCCCGAGGCCAAGAAAACTATTTTTGTCATCTTCTCAAGAAAAAAAGCCTTTGGAAGCTGATATCTTTTGTACAGACTCCTTGGCCATTATGGATTATGAAAGTGGTATCATTTGACTGCCACCTCTATAAACTTTTGTTCATTAGATAGGGGCCTATTCAGCTTGGCGAAAGGACATTTTCTGAGGTCGAAAATATATTTTTAATGTAGACAAAGTGTTTTCGTTCAAAATAACTAATTCAAAAGAACTGGATACAGATATCTGAAATGACATTCACAGTCAGGGTTTTGATCGAACCATGTTTTGCTTGTTCTTGAATAATGACTTTGACCACTATTAAACTTATTAAGTATCACGAAAATCACTTAAATTGTATAATATATGGACAGATGAAAATAGGTGTTTTCAGCTTTAGTCGAGTCTGAACAGTTTTCTCTCCACTTACGTAAATGATATAAAACTCAATAGCTTTTTGACGTAACTAAGAGTGATATAAATTAAGTATATAACGCTAAAAAGAATTGCAAAATCTACTTAAATTACATTAAGTTAACAGTGGGTCATGCAACAAATATAACTTTTTATCTGAAAAAAGATCGTCAACTTATTTGTCCTACAATGTTATTACAGTTCGTAACACTCTTGGAGAGCATCAAAGCTCTTTGGCTCGCTGCATCGATGTACCCCACGATGAGACTCCGTGTACTCGAGGCTGCAAGCCAGGCTACCGTGGTTCCTTCTGTAATGAGACGTGTTCAGACCACTGTGCTGGAGCCTGCAGTCAGGACACAGGACACTGTCTGACTGGATGCAAACCCAACTGGTTCACGTCCAACTGCTCCCAGCCCTGCAGCGGAAACTGTGTGGACGACGTGTGTGACAGGAGGAGTGCAGAATGTCTCCGGGGCTGTAAGGACGGATTCTACGGACTGAACTGTAATGAGACCTGCAGCGCAAACTGTACATACGGGAAATGTGATATCAATGGCGATTGTCACTGCGAGAAGGGTGTCCTAGATAAGTTCTGTTACATAGATTGTACTGACAACTGTATTGGAGGCATGTGTGCTGATGACCACGACGGACAACTGAAGTGTTTGCAGGGATGTAAGGAGAGAAGGATGGGTCCTTTCTGTAATGAATGGTGTCCTTTCGATTGTCCGGCTTGCGACTCAACATGTGTGTCCAGAGTTATGAACAGAAGATTTGAGAGAGGTTGAGTAATGTATAATATTCTTGATGTACAAGCTTATGGTTGACGAAAACTTTAATGTTACCATAATAATTCATATATATAACTGTACTATGTATGATCTCAAATGGGTGATTAGGAGCTCAACAGGTCAAAGGATAAAATGTGGACAAAACTTAGAAATTCAAAATTCTGCTGTCTCCCTCTCACTACATCTTTATTTCCATCCACCTGTTTAATAACTGAAATATTGTTCAAAACACGTTAAACCCGAACTCACTCACTCACTCTTTATTTCAGGTTTTCTTTTTCCCTTTCCATTTCTCTTCAACTTACTTTCTTTTGGGTGGCAAAATCCACGTGTTAAGTAGCTGAAATATTGACGACATTATGGTTAGCTCTACTCACTTGTTAAAGTCAATATATGTAAACAGTATTCGAAGTTGTCTGTTTCAGAGTCTCCGAATAATTGCCGTGAGAGCAGCACCTGCAGAGATGGCTACCGAGGACGAGGCTGTGACATCTCCTGTGTAGCTTGTCGTTATCATGCGAACTGTAGCTTGTACTGTGCTGCGGGTTCGTGGGGAGAAGAATGTCATTTACCTTGCCCAGAGAACTGTTCTAGGTCAACGGATGGCAGGAGTTTATGTAAACATGGACTCTGCAGTTCAGGCTGTTTGCAAGGTTATTTCGGATATTCATGCGAACTCAAATGTTCAAGTACGTGTAACAAGAATTATTGTTTCATAAGAAATGGCAGATGCTCGAATGGTTGTCATCCAAGTTACTGGGGTCAAAATTGTACAAATAGATGTGGTAACTGTTTGGACATGAAATGCGAACAGAATGGGTCGTGCATTTGCAAAGATAAATACTATGGGCCACGATGTGAGGATAAGTGCTCGAGAGGATGCGACGGAAATTGCAGCATTGGCTACGACGGAAACCATAAGTGCAACGGAGAATGTAAAGTCGGTTATTCTGCCGTCGACTGTATTGCCGCGTGTCCCAAAGGTTGTCAATCGAGTGGCTGCGGACGGAGAAATGGAATCTGTGTTGGTAAGAACTCGAATAGCTTTGTGATTATTTAAGAAGTCCAATATTTGAGTTGTGACATGATATAGGTTAAAACAAGAATGTAATATCTCAATCTTATTTTACAATGTAATTATAAAACCCATGGTTTAGTTGTCTCATTTCACAATTCTGAGTTGCATTATATTTGTGACACCATCCAGTTATGTTAACCAAATGAAACCTCTTAATATTGAGGAGGTAAGTGTTATCGTAGAGTTTAAATCAGTACTTTTCATCATGCAAAGGAAACAATTTTTCGAAATTTGAAAGGAAACCTTGCAAACTGTTATTGGCTCAAATCATTAAAATTAAAGCTGATGGCTTGTGGTGAGGATATTTGTTTTTTAATTCAGCTATCAGCTATAACTTTAGGGATCTTCACCCGAAGACCAAAAGAAGTGAAATCGCAGGTCCAACCTAACTAACATCTACATAACTCGTTACCTTAACCGTTGTGACGTTGCTGCTTGTGTGTCTCCGTAGCCATAAGACCTTCGTTAGCTGATCAACAATGCAGTGCACCCAAGTTGACCATGTTAAAAGGGTAGAGGTCAACGAATCTTGAGGTGTTCAAAATTCTATTGTCTTTCTCTGAATATATTATTATTTACGTCTTTCAAGTTTTTTAATCCAAAACACACCTCTCCTTAAATTTACTAGATACTTTGTTCATACTACTTTTATATGCGCTATTTTAAGTGGGTAAAAAGTGGCCTTGTTCTTCTCTAGAAGGAAAATGGCATAGAATGATCATATGA
The DNA here is from genome assembly GCA_921293015.1 of Phorcus lineatus. Classification (NCBI taxonomy): domain Eukaryota; kingdom Metazoa; phylum Mollusca; class Gastropoda; order Trochida; family Trochidae; genus Phorcus; species Phorcus lineatus. The sequence goes on along the minus strand of OV121083.1, from coordinate 25,950,629 downwards.
TGAGATGATATGTTTGGTCTGATTACGATATATTGTGGGTTTGACGATTATCCGACACTTTAAAAGCTAAAGTATTTTATGTATGACCCGTGGATAACTAATCAAGTGAAAAGGTGTCAGATTGTTATAGCTTCATCTCATGGATTGTGTCCTAAGCTGTAGATTATTATCTTGTTTACTTTGTTTCAAAACCACCAACCAACTCGTCTCCAGAAACCAGCGAGAGAACTACGGATCCCGTACTTATCGCCATTATCAGTCTCATCATTGTCGTTGTCATCGTGGGTATAGTGGGTATACTCGCTATAATGATCTATTGCCATAACGAGAAGATGTGCTGTTTGTAAGTTTAACATTCAATATCTGTGTATTCATCACTTAAAATTATTTTAATAGTTTCTTCGTACTCAAATGAAACATTAAGAACATTTTGATTTGTTTCTCAGCCAAGATATTAAAAACGTTAGAAACGTTTGATTTACTGTGAAAATGTTTTGTTTGTTAAAGTGTCTGTTGTTGAATGTTTCTGTTACAGTAAGAGGTTATTGAAGAAGCGGTAAACCTCCAAGAACGATGAACCACTCACCAAAGACTCAAACTAGGTTGGCATGCTTAAACTATTCAATAATAACTCATTCAGTTGTTTGCGAATCTCGACATCTTAGTTTGGGAAATTTATCATTTTTTAAAAATTCTATTAATTCCGTTCAACATGTGAAGTTGTTTTTCCCCTAAGAATTATTTTTAATATATTACATTTGTGGGATTGAACAAAAGTGAGTTTGATAAATAAATTTAATACGTTTTAGGATGTGATTAATTCTGATGTGACAATGATTATAAGCTTTTTTTGTAATAATTAATCAATTTGTATGTGGAGTAAAATCAAAGAAGCGAAAATTCAAATAAAAAAAAGACAACTGATACACAAAGTCAAGTATCTGACAAATGACTGCTCCAAAATAGTATGAAAGTCCAGAGAATATAATTACATGTTCAGCATCTTTGCATTACCTTATTGCCCAAAATCACATTTGGTACTACTAAAAGTTAATGTATGATTTTTTCTGTCGTTGAAGCATTAATGTACAACCCGCAATTCAAAACATTTTAGAGACTGATGTCAACAGTGTCATAAAACGTTGCAAATATGTAATTATGAAGTTTATATATGTTTGAATTTCAAAACATACATCTAATTGTAAATGGTTTACGTTGTATTTACGAGTATTATAAAGGAAAGGACACGGAAACTTTTAAGATCCCTTAATAGGCGACTCATCTAACGTATACATAGATTTGCAAGTGCAAATCCACACCAAAATATACATTGCAAAGAAAAGTTATGTACCCCACGCAATATTGAAGACTAAAACACCATACCTCTACAGGAGAAATTGAAAAGACCATTCGAAAGTGTTGCTTAAGCAATGTTTATTCAAGGTGATCACCTGGGTAACAAAACACTGCTAATATGCTTGCACTTTGAACAAAATGGCATATCCTCTTGTGTGTGGTAGCAACAAGTGTTCTACTTTTACTACTGTGGATCGTATGAAATAAGCTTGTGCTTGTTATTTTTAGATCAATTTGAACACGTTTTGGATGAAATTAACACACAAAACTCACGTTTCTTACATTCGCATGCTTTCTTCTCATCACTTCTGTACGACTACGTCTTGTTCAGGTGCAAATAAGCTGCTAGAGTACATTTACTGAGGTAAAACTTGTCGTCACTATACTGTAAATATACAAAAGTTTTGTATTTACGTGAGTAAATGCACTCACGTGATTACAACGGTACATGAAAATCAGATTTAAAGTATTGTTTTATTTACACGGTAATGGATAGTTGTCTTGAGAAAATATTATGATTTCTATCATTATCTTCAGGTGATGGTGGATTGGAATGATATCTTCGTCCACGACATTGACCTTCTACAGGGGTAAACTGAATGTAGGAGAATCTTACAACTCTACGTCACGACCGGCAATTTCAGTGCAACTGTTGCTGGTCTGTATTTGGCTGATATTGAATCCCCTGTGAAAGGATTGAGCACAACGAACTGTACCTGAAGAAAATACTTTGGCATCGAAACCAACTTTAACCTTTGCTTTTAAGTTTAAGAGGCCATCCGATAAGGGTCGTATCTCTAAAATCCTCTGATCATTATTTTGCTTGAATCTTTGCTTTGTCTAAAACTTTTCCTCTGATAACTCATTAATTGGCCCTCGATCCTTAGAATATGTCACTTGTAACAAGATAATTTAAGTTGTATCGTGAAATTTACCTTGTCACTTGACCTTGGTATAAAATATATCAAAAACAAAACTTTAACATATATCATATCAATCTTTATTCAGTACTGAAGAGGCCACAGGCCTGTAGTACATTACATGTATAATGAGCATTAAGTCACTTTTCAGTTATTTTCTAATACAATCTTTCTTCTTAACGACATTGCAAAATATATATACATCGCCAAGTTCTGTAATACTAATGTGTTATTAGCTGTTAACAATGAAATTAAATTTCGCTCACTAGGATTTCTATAATAATATGGTTTGAGATACATTTTTCTTAGATCTGTATAGACAGGGCATATAAGTAGGAAATGTAATTCATTTTCTATATTATTTCTGTTACAAAGTTGACATATTCTTTTTTCTCTTGGTACACCTGAATATCTACCAGTTTCAATGTATAAATCATGGGATGAGCAACGAAATCGGGTTAAGGCTACTCGAAATTTTTTTACATTAACTTTTGATAAGTAGTTTTCAAAACTTATATCTGATTTCCATTGATTGTAGAATAAACATTTAGTTGACAGATGCAATGATTCGGACCATGATTGTAAATACATATCTTTCAATCTTTGGGTAAATGATGAAATAAATTGGGTAGGGAATTGAATATCATCATCGTTCCATACATAACCATATCCCGTTTTGTTCAGCAATTCTTTTATGTCCGTCACCCAATTTCGTTTCCCATTTTCGTCGTACATTTTCATCATTTCATAACACATTTTTGGGAATCTATGACCAGGCATTTTCTGTAATTTTAACCAGTATTTTAAGGCTCTAATAGAGGAATATATAAATAAGGGATATCTACCTAATTCTCCATAAATCATAGTACTACAAGTACTCTGTTTTACCCCAAGAAATCTTTTGCATGCATATAAATGAACTCGTTCTATACTTTCATATTGTCTTAATCCCCATATTTCAGATCCATAAAGAAGAATTGGGCTAATCTTGGTATCGAAAATTTTGAAAAATGTATTTGAAGACATATCACCTTATGTAACTTCAATTACATCCTAAAATGATGCATCACCAAACCTTATGAAATATGTAAATTGATGATTGTTTAATTTGCAAATGTATATCATGTATGTATATTTTGCCCTCATTCACCTACACTTCTTTCAAGAAACAGACAAGCAAAAAAACCTTACTATAGATTGAAATTTCATTGATGAAATAAATTACTTTTGTTTAAAGATTCAGTGTGCGAAATAAACATTGCAAAGTCAAGTTTATGTGGATTGCATTCAAAAGAAAAGCTTTGCACTATGAATAGGCCATCTATAGAGAATATGGAATTAAGTACTAATATTATAATGAAGTTCTTTACATCGTCAGTTTTTCTGGGATAATTGTACAATACTATTTGAACTGATTCAAAACAGCCCAAACGAGAACAGTTTGCGGTTAATTGATGGAAAAATAAATTTTAAATTTGATTAACACAACCTATTTTACCCAACAATGCATAAAAAAAATACCTTAATAATATTTCTCGACTGCTAGGAACTGTTACCCCACAACTAAAAGCATGAAAACGAAATTAAAAAACGACTTTAAAAAACAGCAAGTGTATTCTTTAATAGACAAACAGATTATCTTTCCCGAGTTTTATTAATTTCTCCAGCCTTTACCGTCACGAGTTGGTTATAGTTCATATTACCTGTACGTTTTTATAAATATTAAAACTTGAATATGTTAGAAATAGTCGGTCCTCTCTAAAGGATTAGGGTTGCGAATCTCAAAATTAATACTCGTGTGCTGTGGCTTTACTTGACACTCACCTACGCACGGCTAGATTGTCATTTGTGAAACGGTTTCAAAACAAAATGTTAATGTTATATTTGTTGAAAGTTTATATCTTACCTCATAACTGTCTTTCAAAATAATTACAATTAATCTTGTGTTCATTTGAAGAGGTCAGCGACGCCCTATAGTAGTACTACAAGACGGCTGAAATTCTTGTGGCGTAACTGATAGCACTGTGATAACGTAATAAAGAAGTAATTCAATAATGCTAATTTCTATACGTTTGTGCAATGTGGCAGGCTTATTTCACGTTTACGTAGGCGGCACATCTGAGAAGTGACAACTGTCTACTGCGTTGAGTAAATAAACGTTGTGAAAATTCCGAATACGGGTGAACAAATTACCAGTCGGGAAAGTTTAAACGATGAATGAAAAAGTCCCGGCAATACGTTATTTTTCATTGGTTCACAGCAACCAATCAAATGCCAGGAAAATGTGTTACTCCCGTGTGACTTACAGGAACAATTATACCCTGATATATGGCATTTAAGACTGCCTGATGAGTTAATATCCAATCGAAATATTGCATTTCATATCCAACTTGTCTTCACCATATCACCCTCTAATATCACTTTTTTATAAGAAGAAAGATGGTATGAGATATTGACCTTCATGTGTATATAAAGCTTTTTTCAATAGGACAGGATCTGTTGAGCATATACATTTTGAAAAATGTATTTGAAGACATATCACCTTAACATCTCATATATTTATAAACTCCAATTAAAACTTTGACTGCTTGCACTGATGTAAGTTTAGTGTGCTTTGACCAGGCAAGAGTGTTCGAGAAATTTATGCCAAGGTATTTATAGACATTAGTTGTTTGAATATAGAATATAGTATTAAAATCACATTCCCAACAAAGGATTTTGTAACATGTTGTGTCAGAATAATCAATTATTCATGAGACAACCATCATCACATCATAGAAGACATTGATGATTATCATAATTGTAACTGTATGATAGCAAACACTTCAATGTGAGATTATACCCAGCTTTACGAGTTCATTTTTATGTAAAATGGTGACAAAATCAACAATGTATGACACATGAATTAATTTTAACAATTTGATTATCAACATTATAATTACATACATTTTGTTTTGCATAATATCAGGCCCCCCTGAGTAACTGAAGGATATGCATCAAATTTGAAGGAAAACAGTGCATAATAGAAAGGAAAGCTTCCTAAATGGTAGGAAACGCAGCTTAATCGCGAAACAAACACGTGAATATCGGTGAAACGCGGTAGTATCAGAGATTTTCAGTCAAGATCGGAAGCAACCCGATCCCAACTTCGAAGGAACATCGGTAGACTTCGGAAGGAACACGGTAATTTCCGTGAATTCTCGGTCGACAGCGGAAGCAAACGCATCTCAAAATGGCTGAGAATCTGCAGTCTCCAGTTTCGGTGAGTGTTGTTTATATGTTTTACTGTGTGATTTTTAGATGTATTTTGTTCTACATGCTTGCATTGAAAGCGCAATTGAACAAGAAAACGATGGAGTCGTAGAGTTTTGTAATGAAATTGAGTAGTTACGGCGTTACTTGCATAGAGTCCGGGTTTGTTTACATCAGGGAGATGAAGCCGTATCGCTAACGCTATCACCGATCCGCGTCTGTGATTGCGTTTACCTGCATCACACTTTCCGGGTTATATTTTTGATAAGTTTTGGAAATATGTATGTGAATTTCGTGAGTATGTTATGTATCACGTTTCTATTATGCACTGTTTTCCTTCAAATTTGATGCATTTCCTTCAATTACTCAGGGGGGCCTGAATATGCATAGAAGTTGTCGAAATATATAAGCATACATGAAGTATAAAAATATACAAACCAGCATCCAATGGATGTGTTCTTGTTGGAATCAGCCCATAAACACATTGACGGCTACTGTTATCTATCTGAAGGTCCTTTATCACCCATATGGTAAATCATAAGTGGTGACATATTTTCAATAAGAGCACATGTGCACATATCGCTTTTGTCGAGCAACAATTGTTTCAGCGCGAGTTGCCGTATTTCGTCGTCTACATGAGGTCATAAAATCTTTGTTCGTGACGTCACTGTAGCGAGCCGGCGCAAGGAAGGCAGGCCGTTTTCTTAATATTTCAGTACAAATAGAATCGGTAATAAAGAAATTATTACCCTTGGAAGTGTGTCATATGACTTTTACGAAACTTGTGGGAATTTGCATTTGTGTATAACCCTCGCACTTGCTCGTGTAATACAAAAATTCACACTCGTTATTATGTAACTTCAATTACATCCTAAAATGATGCATCACCAAACCTTATGAAATATGTAAATTGATGATTGTTTAATTTGCAAATGTATATCATGTATGTATATTTTGCCCTCATTCACCTACACTTCTTTCAAGAAACAGACAAGCAAAAAAACCTTACTATAGATTGAAATTTCATTGATGAAATAAATTACTTTTGTTTAAAGATTCAGTGTGCGAAATAAACATTGCAAAGTCAAGTTTATGTGGATTGCATTCAAAAGAAAAGCTTTGCACTATGAATAGGCCATCTATAGAGAATTTGGAATTAAGTACTAATATTATAATGAAGTTCTTTACATCGTCAGTTTTTCTGGGATAATTGTACAATACTATTTGAACTGATTCAAAACAGCCCAAACGAGAACAGTTTGCGGTTAATTGATGGAAAAATAAATTTTAAATTTGATTAACACAACCTATTTTACCCAACAATGCATAAAAAAAATACCTTAATAATATTTCTCGACTGCTAGGAACTGTTACCCCACAACTAAAAGCATGAAAACGAAATTAAAAAACGACTTTAAAAAACAGCAAGTGTATTCTTTAATAGACAAACAGATTATCTTTCCCGAGTTTTATTAATTTCTCCAGCCTTTACCGTCACGAGTTGGTTATAGTTCATATTACCTGTACGTTTTTATAAATATTAAAACTTGAATATGTTAGAAATAGTCGGTCCTCTCTAAAGGATTAGGGTTGCGAATCTCAAAATTAATACTCGTGTGCTGTGGCTTTACTTGACACTCACCTACGCACGGCTAGATTGTCATTTGTGAAACGGTTTCAAAACAAAATGTTAATGTTATATTTGTTGAAAGTTTATATCTTACCTCATAACTGTCTTTCAAAATAATTACAATTAATCTTGTGTTCATTTGAAGAGGTCAGCGACGCCCTATAGTAGTACTACAAGACGGCTGAAATTCTTGTGGCGTAACTGATAGCACTGTGATAACGTAATAAAGAAGTAATTCAATAATGCTAATTTCTATACGTTTGTGCAATGTGGCAGGCTTATTTCACGTTTACGTAGGCGGCACATCTGAGAAGTGACAACTGTCTACTGCGTTGAGTAAATAAACGTTGTGAAAATTCCGAATACGGGTGAACAAATTACCAGTCGGGAAAGTTTAAACGATGAATGAAAAAGTCCCGGCAATACGTTATTTTTCATTGGTTCACAGCAACCAATCAAATGCCAGGAAAATGTGTTACTCCCGTGTGACTTACAGGAACAATTATACCCTGATATATGGCATTTAAGACTGCCTGATGAGTTAATATCCAATCGAAATATTGCATTTCATATCCAACTTGTCTTCACCATATCACCCTCTAATATCACTTTTTTATAAGAAGAAAGATGGTATGAGATATTGACCTTCATGTGTATATAAAGCTTTTTTCAATAGGACAGGATCTGTTGAGCATATACAGCAACCTAAGGTTTCTTGTCTCATATATTTTGTATATATTTTTGTATTTACATTAACAAATTATGTTTTTCAAATTATAAACGGAAGTAAAAGTGCATTTAACGTTTTTAACGATTAAATCTATTGATTACCTCATTAGGCCTAAAATGATTGATGTACTTATGGTATGGCCCTAATAAAACCATCTGTAAACCATTCGCTTTTTTCGGCTTATTCCATTTAACTCAAAGTTTTGGATTGTTTAGAATGTACCTGTGCCGATGGGCAGTTTGTGACTTTTTTTGCCCCTGTTGATGACGTCTGGAAAGATTAACTCTTGTCTTCAGTCTCCTTTAAAATTTGAGATTTGGTGACTATGGTAACAAGGGTCACAACCTAATATGAAGTTCCAGAAGTAATTTGTACAGACTCCTTACCTGTTGGGAATCATTAACTGTAGACTTCGATTGACCATCGATCCTTAATAAGAGCCATTCTTTAACAACCTTTATCCGTTATCCTTCAGAATAAAAAGGCCTTGAAAAGTTAGCATGTTCCAAAGTCAATTGGATTTTTAAATTGTAGGTTTTGTGTCTGTGGCCTTAAAGTAGGGCCACAGGAGCCACGCCCTTGAAACATTTATTTTTGCTTAAATAGGCATGGAAAGCTGAAATAATGTGTACAGATTCCATAGAAAATGAGGATTATAAGTTCAAGATTTACTCAACACCTATTTGAGGCTACAAGAATTATCGTCGAAGAAAATGAATTATCTTCTCAATAAGAAACTTATTGAAACCCTTTAAAGGCCGCTTAGGCAATTGTTTTTATCAATTGTAGATTTGGTGTATCCGTGGACCTAGCCATATAATTATATATTATAGAACCTGATGAGAGTGAATGGCTGAATATATATTTTATATTTCTTTGATTGATCTCTCGGAAATAATCCTAGAATGTGTTTTATCACTTTTCTTACAAATATTTATTTGCATTAATTTCAATAAACATGTTTGAATTAAAAAATCAAAGTGAACTGACTTTGTTTTTGCTGCAGTACAATGTGTGTCTCTATTTATGTGCTGTTTGGTCAGCTGTAGGTATCTAGTTTCAAATTGTACCGTTGTTAGTTTTGAGTTATTTTGTGAAAGGATTAGAATATATTGGTATATTATCAGTTGGAGTTGGAGACTTCTCTAAGCCGAAGTGAGGATTCGCCTATTCGTCACCATCTGCCACCCGACAAATTCACGTCGATGTGTATTTGACGATAATAAGAAATAATTCTTTTGTAAGCATCATACCCATAAACGTATTATTAACAACCAATCAGACTCGGAAATGTCATAAAACATTATGTACATATTAAACATAATCATGAATATGTATTCATCATCATTCTTGATAGATTGCTTTAGTTAAGAATTATTATAACCTATTCAGTAGTAATCACTTACATTGATTGCTCCACATTCTAGAATTCACTGAACTTGGTATACCTGTCTTCATGGAGTAAAACTGCAAATAGTTATTCATTTGAATAATCCTAAAACAAAGATACCTTTAAGGAAAAAGCACATCTACATCTTATGATTGATTCATACAAGGAGAGTCAGTGTCCTATGTCTGATTGTTTTTTTAGTTCTGGTAAAGACAAATCCAAAATAGCAAATCCAAAATCCAAAATCCAAATCCCAAATTGTTCTAAACAACCAGGTGTATTGATCTAGGCCTCTTGGTTTTTTAAGTTCTCGTCAGGAAATAAAGTCTTAGATGTGTGTCCATTGATATCGAAGTTGGAAAACCAAAGAGGCACATCTAGACATGATGATGGTTTAAGCATTAAGCCAACACTTGATAGGACTGTAAGCACAAAACCATAACGAAGCTTTTGACAGATATTATCATACTTTGTTCCCCATTGAATACTCTTGTACTCGTGTTATAAGTTGTGTTAATATCTTCTTGAGGAACAAAGACCTCAAAACATTGAATTATCACATGGGATCAACCAACACTTTTTTGTGAGTGTGTCTAATATTTTCCTTGAAACATTTTATGAAACATTTTCTTTGGCCATTATATGGCACCCTTTATACATTTGTAGTTATAAATGTATGGCCAATTTCTCGACACGATGGTTATTAAACTCACACTGTACCACGTAACTTCTGATATAATATGCTGGATAATCCTGATAATTGTGATACCAGAATCCTTGCTTTAATCTAAGCTTTTGTATATTCCCGCAAATTTTTCAAATGAAAAAGAGGTCAGTCGGAGATATAAGAGAGTTTTTGATGAGTTAGAAATAAGGACTGTTACTTTGCTTTGATGCAAATTTTCACATCGCAGGGATTGAGAGAGGGATTGTGCGTTGATCGAAAAATTTGACCTAGAACATATTACATGTCAACATGTCTCATAAGCTTATTGCTGCATCAAATGTTCATCAAAACAAAGCAACACGTTAAAATACAACTAATAAAGTTATCTTATAAATGTATACATAACAGAAATGAATGATGAATGTGATAAAATGTATATACATTTTGAAAATGATGTTGAATAGCATTTAAACGAATTTAATGCCAAAACATTTACTACTTCTTTCATCATTAAGGAAGACATATGTTAAGATATTATATACTACAGAAGACCTAACGTCATATCTTATTAAAATATACAATGTTTGATGCGAAACTAACATGTAATTTTCCAATATCAATATTTAGACATGGAGGTTGCCTGAACATTAAGCCACCAAAACAAATCTTTTCAATCACAACACACACACGTCATGTTACTTATTGATTTTTTCATGCTAGACAAAGCGGATATTTCAGGTCATATATAGAAAAAGGAAGAACAGGTACATCCCGATTGGCTTCACGTTTTCATTACTTTACAGTCTCCAACCTCCACAAAAGAACATTTCCAAGGACGTTGGTGACGTTGTAAATTGATCTCAGGCAACTCTTCAGTGTCACTTGAGCTTATCAAGAGGCGATTCTTTACTTCCGGATCAGTGCAAGTATTCGTCTCAAGATGATCTGACACAAACTGCTCCCTACACCTTTCCTCAAAAACCACAGCTGACGGTGATTTACACTGCTCTCTACAACTTTCCTCAACCACTACAGCTGACGGTGGTTTACACTGCTCCCTACACCCTTCACCATCCACCACAGCTGACGGTGATTTACACTGCTCTCTACACCTTTCCTTAACCAACAAGCCTGACAGTAACTCACCTTGGTCCATAGATCTCTCACCAACCACCACAGCTGACAATGAAATAACCTGCTCCTTACAACCCTTATGAAACTTCACAAATGGTGGTGACATATCCTTGTTGATATCCTTGTTAAAGCCTCCACCAATTATCTTTCTGTTCTCGGCCTCTGAGATTGCAGTCACATACGATGATCCCTCACTACTTCTTGGAATGACATCCTTTTGTTCAAGATTTACTTTGGAGCGGACCTCTGTCGACAAAATATCAGGTTGATTGATTTTAATAGGAGTGATATACGATTGATTTTCAGGTGAATTTGTCACAAAAGAATTTTGATTGGTCAAGCTTTCCTTTTTGGCTGTGGAAATGTTATCTTGAACAAGAGCTCCATCACCTTTACCGCTTCCATGATTGTGATCCTGACAGCCAAGGTTGTTTTGTTTGTTGTCAGGTCTGTGCAACTTTTGAAAGTGACCTTTTTCCCGAGATGAATGTTGCCGAGGTATTTCCTCAAGTACGGGGGTTATAAGAGGTTGACTATCGAGTTGAGAGTCTTCAATTTCGTGATAAATATCTCCACACTTAGCAAATAATGTCTCCTCCTTTTGTTTTTCCGGAATGGAAGCAGAATTCATATTGAAGGACTGTGTTCGTTTATGGCGGCTTAAATAAAGCAATACTATCTATTACATTGTATCAATTTTTCAATTCTTAATCAAGGTGATTGAAATCAACATTTTAAATTGTCATTGTCTTATTGTTTAATATACGTGGCCGAAATGATAAGTATGAAATTACTATTTTTTGTTATTCAGTTGCATGGAATCGCATTTGATTCAGTTACCTTTAACCTAAATAATTAATGAAAATATCAGAAAATTGCAATTGCAGAAGTGTTTCATATGAATCTATAATGTGGATAATGATGCTACAGTGCATGTTTTCTCTCACCTGCACTTCAACGTTACACCAACAGTGACGATCACGATCAGAGCGAGTCCACAGCATAACAATGGCAGCAGCAGAGCTAGATTAATAACAACGTTGTTGACGAATACATCAAAACATGTTTGAACTCGCTGCTTCATGAAACAGACGCCGCTAATGGCTGTAATATTGCCCAAGCGGCGTTAAACAACAACTCATTCACTTATTCATGAAACTAATTTGCCATCACCAGGAAAAGGTGAATTATTCTCCACTTCAACGATTACTAGAAAAGTTACTTTCAGATTAATCAGATAAACACTCATGAAGGAGAAGTAAGCATACATTCTACAATATAGCTTTTATATTAAGTTGACATTCTTAAATATTAATTTTCTTAGAATTTATTACATGATTACATGCAAATGTATGTCTTAAAATAAGTTACCATTGTTCTTGATTAGATGATCAAGCTGACTCAAAGTATCCCGTGGTACGTCTCCCACAATTGACTCTGTGCGACTGTTGCTTTTGTCAACACACCCTGCTCCACAGTCGTCAAGACAACCGCCATCTTGTCCACAACTACTGCAGATGTCATCATTGAGCCCTGGACACTTCAGACATGTACCGTCGTCACTGCAGTGGAAACATGTTGGTGGACAGCTTGAACGTGGCTTCGGAAGAACAGTAGACACTTCAGTTCCTTCGAGAAGACGAATCTGACAGTTTGATCCAGTGAAACCATCTTCACAACGTGTACATGTACGAGGGTCGTTTCTCAGACAAGAATGGCATTTGTATACACACCTCTCTGTGCAAAAATGCCCGGCAAAGCCAATCTTGCATCCGATTGTGCAGTGAGGTTTGGCGTTCCAAAGGTGACAAGTTCCATTTATACAGTTGTTTGGGTAATCACATCCTTGAGAGAAATATATGAATCTTTTTACTACATAAATGTGCTTGATGTAAAGATACAAAATAACATGTGGTGTGCAATCTGGTAAACTGGAATGCTTTTAAAACATTCCTGTTACATATTGATCATAGTCCTAGAGATATTTAGGTCTAAAGGCTAGCTATGCTTATTCACTATTATTTTATTTATATTGAATTTGAAGTTTAAGCAACATAGAATTTTCTTAACTCTACAGTTACATGTATGTAAAAAAGAGGATGAAAATGTGTTGCTAATGGTATAGCGTTAACAATGGCAAGGAACGGAATTCATGACGTCATATGCATACCGCTAAAATATATTTAGTAAGTGCGACGTCAACATAATTTCATTGTGTTGTTACTTAGATACACTGAAGACTATATAAGACTGCTGCTGTGCTTCTTGAGCATACATTCCCTGAAGAAGCTTCGAATGAAGAAGCAGAAATATGCATATTGGAAAAAAATAAAGTCATGAATTTGAAAGTTGATTTACATCTTCTGTGTATTTTTTAATACTTTCATAATATTTTCATATATGCTTCTCCACGATTGATACTTCTTACATTTATATATATATATAAATATATATAGTCACGGCTAGCCATCAATAATTGTTAAATAATTTTTCAACCTACGACGACTACTGTGATGTCAAATTTTTTTAATGACAGAATCTTTCATAATTCACATAATAATTGTTAATATTGCAAAGTAACTATGCAGTATTGAGTTCTGTTTGTTCGTTTATCATAATGAAAGAATTAGCGCACGTGAACTGAAATGTAAACAACATTAGTCAGCATTCGTTGTAAGATCGTTTACGTTTAGCATCTATAGATCAATGATCAATGTCATCTAATTCATAATTATTATCTTCCCTACATCAAATTCAACTGGGCCGGAAATGTATAACTTTGAAATACGTATCCATCCATGTATTTGGCAAATTCATCCCCATACCGGACACGCGTAGAGCGCCGCCATTTTACTTTAATGTCGGTTACAGTCACTTGCGCTGCAGATAACGTGTGTTTCGTTATTGAGATAATGAAAGACTTTTATGCTTGTATTTCAACTATTGTTTCCATTGTAATGTCAGTTTTAATGTTTACAATAATTCGTGAGGACAGGAATAACTTCCAACGTCATTTTCATTGGGAACTATAGTGCTACTCTATATTTACATATTGTACTCATACGCCGATGTCTGATGACAGCGCCTCAAGACATAAAGGTTTTATATAAATAATATTAATAATATCATGTATTTAAGACCAAAGATTGCATTTCATATCAATGTTGATTTATATCTATATCAATTTACCCGAGTGATATTTTGTCCTCTATGTATTTGTTATGCTGACATTGGAGACCAGCTTTGCGGGCTTATTTTAACCAGGTTTGCGTGCTGATGGAACCAGCACTGCTGTCACACAGACCTGCAATCGCAATTTTGCAATTAAATTAGTAACCACTTAAGCCCAACTCACACTACGCACGATTGCACTACGATAACATTACGATTCGATCGTACTGGTATCGTATTGTGTTTTTTACGATCTGTTATGTGAACACGGTTTCTGTGCGTGAGGTACACGATGTGGATACAATCATTGCACGAAAGATCACGATTCTAACACGGTCGGAACACAATCAACACAAACTTGATACAACGCTTTCACGATGCAATCACGAATGGTGTAAGACTAATGCACGATTTTAAAGAGCCACTCCGTGATTTTCATAACATATTATTTACCTTTGATTACAAACCTAAATGCCATGTGGTTATATAAAATCAAGACATCTTAGAGAGCAACTCCGTGATTATCATAACATATTATTTACCTTAGATGCGAACCTATATGTCATATGTGGTGATATAAAATCAAAACATCTTAAATTTTCATGTCCAAAAGACATATATATGACAAATACTGTTTTTCCATGAAATTCTAAAAACAGCCTTATAAATGCACAGAGATGTAGATATCACGTCCAATAGACATAGATACTAGTTATATATAACCTAACAAACATTAACTGCCCTCCTGGCTGTTTTAGATAAGTGTCCAAAATTACGTTTGACTATTTGAAGCGTGCCACTGTCCGGATTTCGATCATAACTGCGAGATTCTACCTTCATATTGTCACTGTAAAACAACAATAACTTTAAGAATGTGTCTTTTTGGTAACAGTCGATCAAGGGACACCATATTTTTTTGCGCATATATGACTCCAACAACTCACGGAGTGGCTCTTTAAATAATTTGTGCAAAGGCAAATGAGGTTGACCATTGCTTTTTATGATCAATGTAGAATTGTTATTCCTTCTGTGATGCATTGCAGCTATGAAATGAAATGTCACTGCGATAAAGACATGAGGGCATATATATTACCAATTGTAACACTATCTTCGGACAATCTTCCTGAGTTTTTCTCTCATCTTCTGGCTTTATGCACCGACGGTGTTTCACAGGCATAAGTTCTCATTCTATCCATATGAATTTC
>OV121083.1:25891752-25934974 GCA_921293015.1 Phorcus lineatus | reverse complement strand
TTGGACGCACCGTACGACCACCACCCAATAACAGCACAATAACAACACAACAACAACACGGTGACTACACGACACTTTCGTACAGCGATCGTAGTCGATCGTACGTAGTGTGAGTTGGGCTTTAGGTGATGTTATGTTAACCATAATTGACAAAATATGCACTTTGAATGGTTCCTGGAATATTATTTGTATACGTTGTTTTCCATAATTAGTGTTGTGTAAATGTAGATCCCTTCTCTTTTCCTTAACGTTCAGACCCGCATGCGGCTTCTTGCTTATTGGCCGAGGTCGATCACGTGATTCTTTCCTACGCCTATATAAGCAAGTGTCGCAGTTCACTTTTGGCTTGCCGTTGGTAAGGGTGACAAGGGGGATAACTCTTTCGGCCTTAACTTTGAAATGGCCATTCACATTCCTTAAAATACAAAAAGTAGAAACATCGTTAAATTGATATTGAACTTAAAAGTGAAAGTTAATTATTTATAGTTAAATAACCACTTTGCCCATATTGAGACATATTAACTGGTGAAACTTAAAAAGCCCAATATAGTAATGTGGCAGACAGTTTTTATTATTGTTTTATAATAAACTTGTTGTTCATGTAAAGTCTTTCTGTTTTTATTGATATGCTTTTAGTTTTGGGTTAATAGTTTCTAGTTGTTCTGTAAGTAGTTTTAGTAGTTTAAGGTGTCTTATGCAATGGAACAGTCTATTGGTTTATAGAAGGGAGGTTGGGTTAATCCATTTAATTTAATCCATCTATTTCTATCAATTAACCCCAATCTGTTCTCTTATTGGCTGATTCAAATCAGTGCACTGTCTTCCATGTTTCACACCACCACAGCACTGAGCACAGCTAGACAGACAGACGTTTAAAGAAAGATAAGAATAATCTAAGGTTAGTAATCAATATAATTAGTATTATAAATGTAGTAAATGATTTAGTGTAAAGTATTCTTATTTAGATGTAGCAATAATATATTTCATGAACTTTGTAAAACTTCTCTTTACATAACTTTGTAATGGTAATGGTGATTGCCGCCATTTTGTATAAATCTAATAATCTTATTAATTAACTTCTTCAATACTATTTTATTCTAAAGATTGCTTTTATTTCTTTCTCCTCTTTGTGTGAATGTTTCTAGAGTGAATGAGATTTGAGGTGAGTGGAAAATATTAAGAGTACGTGTGTGAAATAATCTTTCATGTATGAAATATCTTAATGTCAAGATATCATGAATCATCATGTCTACAAGCATCAGTGTATAATATATTACTTACTTTGTATTTAGGACATGATCTATACCATATGCTGAATTCACGTGGTTAAGGACTGATCACCCCGGAACCACATTCAGGGTATGCTTATTTGTATGTTTCTATTATGCATATCATGTATAATGTAATGTTAGTGTCGTCAAAGTTAATTATCAAATTGTGATGATTAATTCATAAAGAATATATTGTTAATTATTTCACTATGTGTTGTTATAGTGAGTGTTGGAGCAAAAATATTATCTCCCTTTGTAATGTGTGCCGTCACACACATACGTCTGTCATCACCAATTAATGACTGATTGTAATGTATATTGTATTTATATATGATTTGTAAGTAGCATAGCATAACATGTTCTGCAATACTTGTTTGGATTGTGATATATGTTTTAAGCATGTTTATGTTGGATTTTGATGTATTTTATATTGTATTGCATTGTGTGTTGCAGGGTGTAAATATTGGTCTTGTGCTTCCATGGCACGGAGAATAAACCCTCACAACCCGTAGCCAGTGTTGGTTATCCTTTACCCCACGATAACGGTTACAGTAAGGGAAGGGATTTACTTTACAGATATTTGTACCAATAAAAGAATTATTCGTATTTAAGTATAAAAATGCATTGCATCTAAAACTCAAATCGAAGTTGATTTTGTTTTGAATGGAGATAATTATCAGGAGATTATGCGTCCCGGAACTGAACGTTGTGGTACCTCACAAGTCAATTCAGATCTGCAGATTTCTGTTCTAGAATGCTTACACAATAAGTCCTTCTTGAGAGATAGGATGCAAATTAACTGAGTGACATATCATTTAATCTAATCTTTTAAGAATATTCAGGAGGATTGTATGGTCGACAATATCGGAAGTCGCACTTGCAACTAACAAGTACAGCAATTTGGTGAGAGTAAACAAAAGCCCTTAAGTCATTATCCACCGGATTTAAAGGTTAAAATAGGTCCAAAAGCTGACTGAAATTTAGACAAAATTAAATTGTCAGACAGATGAATTATGATTCTTTTCGCAGACTCGAGCTCTCTTAATGGGGTTTGATAGGAATGTGAGATTTGATATGGTTCGAATTATTTTTAGTGAACGCAAAGAGGATTTCTTTTTTAAAAATAAAAGCATGATGATGGCCCTTTTTCTAAATTTGGAAAAACTCAGTACTTCAGGCTCTCGTAAATGATACAGTGATGCCAGGTGACAAAACATGTTGATATTTAAAGCATTTATTTTTGATAATTTGATAAGATTGCAAACCTTGATACTGAAAATGGCTTGAGTTCTACAAATATCTCTCCCTGAAATTGTATCTCTTCTGACGTTGGACTCAGAATGCCGATATATAGGTCCTCAGGAAGTGTCTTATATCCATAATTTTGTCCTCAAAGAACTTATTGAAATCACGTGCCAACTGCCCAGGGGGTAGGACTTTGTTTTCTCATTTACCTCAACATGAGGTGAGGATTTTGTGTAGGTGTTCTGGTTTATCAGCAACATCAGTGATTTTGTGTTTATGAAACACCTCTTACATATGTAATCAAAACAACTTTTATGTTTTCTTCCTAACAGAATAAAAAAAATTCACAATAAAAACGCCACCATCATGGATTTATGTGTCACATCAAAAGAACAAGCAAATAAAAGAACCTATGCTACAATTAATTGTAAATAAATGTGTGTACGGGAATATGAATCCTTGCTGATTAAGTGTATTCGAAATCTCCAAATGTTTTACTTTCGTATTCCCTCTTAAGTCATCCGTTTGGCTCGTCACAGGATCTGTCTTGATGGTTGTACGGTTTGAACACCCTGCAGTGGTATCAACAAGATTTTGAATGCATTGGCTATTGATCAAATTTCAACAAATTTATCTTCAGAGCAATATGCGATAAAAACACTAAATCAAACCTTCACAGAAAGAAAACTACATTCTTTGTTCTAATCTGGCTATAATGCTTTTATGATCTGTGAATGTGAAATAGGATATTTTTTATTTTATTTGTAAAGACCATGTTGATATCGAGTAAGGAAGAAAAAATATATTTTCACTCGTGGCTGCACAGTCGTGATGATATTAAAGTTTTCTGCCTAACGAGAGATAAACATTTGTTCTATTTGTTTTATGAAATGTCCTTAAGTTAACAGTCTTCGACGCTGGTCATACAGCATTTTACTAATCTAACAAATGTAACAATACTAAGGGAACAAAATTTTGACAGAAATCATTTGTTCAAGGTTTATAATAGACTGTTACATTGTGTACGTCACTGAACTTATTCATCATTCAAGTTTGAATTTATACCTAGCTTTTACTGTGCTGTTTTGTAATCAATTCTGATTAATTGAATTGATTTGTCATGGTCTGTCATATTATACTCCTATTTATATTTATCCTAAATGCAGAACTGTTTATTACTATACACTCTAGTAAACTATAAAGATGTAAATGTCCGTACTCAATACACTACAGCTTCAGGTATCTCGATCTGAACTAAGCCAAATTATAACAAAGATTACACCTACCATATGAAGATGCTACCAATCCGATGAAAACCACAAGCGTCCTCATCTCGTTACCTTCTGTCAGTATTAATCTCAAACCTGTCCTCTTTACCTGTTTGTTAAATGTGATGTAGTCGTCCGTGAACACTGCAAATATGTGTTAAAGGCCCGTCCTATGCAGTCTCTCAACTGTTTCGACTTCCTGCCATGTCAAGCTAGTTTCAGCGTAGTTTGTGAGTTGATGTTTGTTTCACATCAAGGAATTTGAAAGAATACATGTGTTAACAAGAAATACTTTATACTGATAATCATCTCTTTCTTTGCTATATAATGTATATATACAATTTAATTTACAACATGGTTATAAAGCCCTTTATGTTTAATTACATATAACGAATAGAATATCTTTCAGGTTTCGACAAATTAGTGCTTATCAAATGAAGTTAAATTGAATAGTTTCTATAAAAGTGCTACTGATGAGGATAAGACAGATAAATTTTAATGATGAAATATATATTTTACTAATGAATCATTACATACATGACACCGATTTCATTCTTTCGGACAAGATTCTGAGCAATCACTGAGAAACTTGGCAACCTGGACAGGCTATTAAAAGTTATGAAATATCCCGGGTCTCTGAGGATGCGCAGACAAATAAATGTAAAAGATTGCAACTATTTTAAAAACCTTGGAACATCATGTCATTTTTGTATGATTGTGACGGCCATTTACTTGCTCGACTACTGTGGTTGAGGAAGGGTGTTTGTATGACCTACATACATTTAACGATATATTATTTTCCTCATTAACATTGCAACAACTATGTTATCAACATTTTTGCATTTGTCTCTGATATACTTTTGATGACTAGTAGTTTATATTGTATCATTAGATTTATTAAACGTTTTAAATAAGCCATAATCAAACGAATTTCCATAATATTTTATTAATATTATTGTTTTCATCGTAACTTTTTCTGTAAACTCCATAACGTGGCCAAAACAAGTTTAATGAAATTGCCGTCGATTTATTAAATGTTCTTAATATGCTGAAGTCAGGATGGTCATGCCCCATGATTTGTAATTTTTATTAATTACAAACTATTGCAACGAAAGGGATAGTCATTTCAATATGACATATTAATATTTCATTTGGTATCTATATTTCCATGTCAAATATACGGCAAAAGTTTATTCTAAGCTTTTATTATTTCTGAACGTTGACATCTTGTCAGCTATAAACGGTCGGCCTACTTCTCCTATTCAGCCGGGAAGAGGGAAATGGAAACTAAGTCAGGATGAGTCACCAACTGTACATTAATGATATGCTTGTATAGATCCTCCGATCAACCTGAGCCATACGCTTGGATGAGAAATGTTGACTTACATACGGAGCTAGTTGTTATCAACTTAACAACTGTTACTTTATAGGTAAGATAAGACTGGTTTCCCAACGCAGTTACTTAAATAAGAACTAGTTACTAATTTATTATACGTTTGGAATTAGCATTGATTGGTTATACTTTGTTGTGACATCTCCTAAGTAAGGCTCTTTTTGTTTATTTCAGTTCCTTGTTGACAGTTTTTCAAAATGCTTAAACTAAAAAATGTATGAAATGCATTTGTCTTCTTACAATTAATCTTCAATGCTTTTTTCTTCATGCAAATAATCCAACAAAACAATTAAATAAAAATATATAAACATTATCTTGTGATCATTACTTTTTAACTGTTTTGATTATTTCTGTATGAGCTGTATCACTGCAACTATAATGTCTCGATACCTTTGTTTTCATTTCATCTTTAAAACGTTAAAGATCAGAACCAAGAATAACATTTCAAGTATTTTCATACTTATTGATCAATTATAGTGAAGTCTACAAGACACCTTAAGCATAAAGGGATTCGTATTTCCATTGTTAAAAATGATAATAGAACTGTTCTGTTTTGCCTGTGTTTTGCTTAAGGTTGTCTTTTGAAGAACTGAAAGCTACTGTTAACGCGTATTTGACAGAGCTACAAGAAAATCTCATCGAACATGGATATATTGACAATTGTGTATTCAGATAGATGTTAATACATGGCTATTATCCACAGATGATAACTCTTACAATCATCTCCTACCAAGAGTTATTCAATTGTAGATCATTGCATATATTATCAAAATTTATATTTGACACAGACAGCTAGGGTAATTTTTGGACTATGCATGTTTTGAATGCTGCATTCGGACTGACAATAAGATTATCGTACCTTTGTTCCATAATACTCTGTTGAATCAGGAGTAAATCAAAACGCGGTTGCTGGAAATAAGTCATGCGTGTTTCGAGTTATTCAAAGGTAGCACACCAGTTAGACGCTGGGTCATATCAGTCGCGCAGGTACTTTCAATTTCCTTTTCATGGAAGAATGACACTGCTGGTAATGGTTGACATATTGCCCAAGTAACGCTAACAATTACTCAATCACTCACTAAACTCAGACTTGTGTGGGCTGAAATGTGAAATAAAACTCTAGATGAGTCACAGTTACGATCTTCGTCAGGTTGTGATCGTTCACAGTGATTGATATCAAAGACTGTCTCTCAGCAATATAGCAGGTAGGTACTTCTGGTTTTCTAGTATTTAGTCGTATACAGCTTTATTTTAGCATTAAATATCCAATTCAGCCCCAAATATGGAAACAGCGATAGTTCTTTTAATGAGACACTTAGTATGGGTGTTAAACCACAGGATTGTCAGGTACTGTAATCCCTCAATTACTGATTTTTTCGGCTGCATTAACAATATGTTTTTCTACCATCCGGACATAGTAGACAGACAGACAGACAGACAGATTGTTTATTAACGTCTCACCATATGTACATTAAAATGTATAAAATAAAAGTATACATAGAATAATAAATGGACATATGCCACTCCAAAGGAGTTATGAGAGACGATTAAGATATACACGACATAAAAAGGCACATAATGTAATTAAAACGAGTATTTGAGTTAATTACCATACATACATACATTAAGTAAAGGGTAGTATTTAAACAAAAGGTTTAAAAAAAGTGCAATTGGTATCATTTATATAAAATTTGTTTCCGTCTTAAAAGTATTTTAAAGCAGTTTTTGGCACATATTTTTATAAGATCTTCAGAGCTTAAAAGGAGTCGTAACTTCTCATGATCCGGTAAACGAGTAAAACGTGGAATAAAACACTTCAGTGAGGTAAAAAGATCTTCTCTTATGTCATTGTAAAGTGGACACTCGAGTAAAACGTGATGTTCTGACTCAACTAGGTTTGGACAATGGAAACATTTTCTATTTTTGATTTTCAAGTTTGAGTCCTTCATAGCGGCCGGTTTCAATACGCAAGGGGGCAGTACCAGTCCTGAACAAAGCACAGGCACGTCTGTGAGATTTTGGTATGTGTGTTAAAAGATAGGCTTCTGTTTCGAAGGTCGTTTTATGATTTCTGTAGTGCCTAAGCTTGTTTTTTTTTCCGGACCTCTTTTAGCATTTTCACGTTATAGTGCTGTTTCCCATGTTCTGATAAAGGCTTTTCCAGACCATTCTTCACAGTCTCGTACAGTAATGGTGTTGTTTAAAAGAGCTTCTTTTGTGATCCCCAGGTTATTCATACGCCGGTAGAAAGACGAATGCCATGTCTTGTTGCGTTTCAATAATGTATTACATCCAAGATGCAAATGAGGTAATTTGCATGCCACCTTCTAATGATAACAACAATTGCATATGCTTTAATTTGATACCAGTTTGAGATGTTTAGGATGAAAAGTAAAGGAGTTATTGACTCAAAACTAAATAGTGATCAGTGAATGATTTGATACTGATTTTGGTTTCATCCAATCTTAAACACAATCTTAAACAAAATGTGCTATCTGTCGAAAGATCATTAAACCGACGTTTAAAAAGATCGTGTTAGAAAACCAGTATAAGACTTTCTAACAATCTATAAAAAAAATTAAAACCTATCTGGAAATTCATAGAAATATAGAAACATTGTTTGTTTTCTCAAAATTAACCTCGAAATGATTAATTGTATCTATTAAAAAATAATTGTTTGGGGTTGTGAGTATATTTCATAAGGCGATTGCCGTACGAGTGTTTTCAACTTGATTGCTCTGGAATGTTTACGAAAATATCTCCCGCATTGCGCGATATAACGGGAAAGCCTTGTGTTTGTGCAGATTCAAAAAACCACACGTCTGTTTAACATTAATGCAAGTTATTCAACCCATAAAAGTATTTTGACCTAATTACGTTCGACTATTTGGCATTTGGCGTGATTCGATCTCCGGACCTCTTGATCCGAAGCCTCACGCGCCATCCACTGCACTATCCACCCCCCAGTTTTAAATAAGAAAGAGTAACATCGGAGGATTCTGACGGAGCTCCAGATAACTTTAAAGGCAATTCGGTATTTACTCCCATGTAATTTCATGTTTTGAGGGGTAAGCTGAATTTTGTGTATACCCAGAAATGTAAATAATTGAGTAATTTGATCATAGTTTATGATCCTTATTGAGTAATCAACAAAACTTACATTTTTCGAATACGATTAATTGCTTTTAAATGACTTATATATAATTAGTTTATATGTGTATATGTACGATTTCATTTTAACGCATGACTCGCATTTCAAATACAAATCGTCGTCTATTTCATTTAATATTAGCCATGGGTATTTTCGTTTCCAATCATCCAAAGTTCGTTTTGAGACATGATCACGTGTGTGCCGTTTTCTCTTGGTCATATGTGCACTCACTTATTAATCAAGTTTGGTAATATTTCTTCGCACAGCCATTGCACAACGTCACACCTTCTTATAATTTCGTTTAAAATGTCTTTGGCATAAGCGTTTGCCTCACTACTAGCTTTACCTTCTTTGAAAAAATCTAATATTTGAGTTTTTTAATTCGAGTGGGTTGGTTTTCTCCCTAGTGCAGCCATTTTACTTCAATTGATTGAGAGCTTTAAGTTCGAGTTGACGCATGCGTCTTAACGAATATTATAAAACGCCGGGTAAGGTTTGCCTTGTGATTTCTGAACGCGACCCGAGAGTCACAAAGTCAAACGACGTTCTAGTGATCACGTGACTACAAACTCCGTATAGTGACTGCTTAGATAAATAGTTTAGTTGTAGACGTCGCTTTCGCTAACACTGTTGTAGAGTTTGAAATGCCGGAGAGTGCTGTACGCAAGATGATATCGTTAATTGAGTAAAGAACGCAAGGTCTTTGTTTTAATTGGGTTTAAGGTGAATCCAATGCGTTTTTGTACTCCCTGATTATTTTTTAATTAAGTAAATTGTTAATTTATTACGTGAAATACGAAAATACTCGCTCTATCTGTAGCTCTGAATTCTGGTTATATCAATCTTTAATACGATGAATTTATTGAGACCAGTTTATCGCGGATCGGTATTTTCAAGTACAGTTAACAGTTATTGCGATATGCTTACTTATGTTAAGGTCACGTAGATTTAATATTTTTGATTGTTCGTGTACCCTTATGTTTGAGATGCTTATCCATTTCTCCTATATAGGTAAGGTTGCATTTAGACCAGAGAATAGCCAATCTCATAAATAAAATCTTATATTGCAGCACTATGTTACGCATGCAAGTTATTAAGTCACAAGGCCCGATCTCAAAAGTCTTCACGATCACCTGTTCCTCGAATTTGACAACTTGAAATAATTTGAATATGTATTTTCATTTTTTAACAAAATCGGACAGAATTAGTTAAAGCATCTCAGTCTTTGACGGAATAAGGGTCAATCTTATTAGCATATGTACATAAATGATATATACATGTATTATATATCAGGGCAACAAGAATCCTCTTATTGGTATCAAGGTGGTTATGGTTATTTCTTTTCGCGAATTAAGATAGTCTTCAACTAATATAACAAACAAAGAGGCGAAACGTTTATTCAACGTATCTGTTTCCAGAAATAACATTTTGTATGAGTCCCTCATACTAAAGCATCACGTTGAGGTGTGCAGACCTTGAATTACAAAAGATAATTTCATAGCTTGCGATTAGACTTTTTCACCAACAAACTGAGCCAGGGTAAATTGAAAGCAACGTACAATACATTCATTTGTATATGTAGACAGCTCGACATTCTGAAAACAGTCGAGAATTATCGTGTGTTGAAGAGCATTGGCGTTCACGTGAAATGGAATTTGCCTGCATCCTAGAATACAGGGCGAAGTCGGTTTTGTTGATTTAAATTATGTCACTGGTAAATCTACACGCGTTACGTACATGTGTAGTTAAGAATTTTAGATTATTTAATAATGATTATAATTAAATTTGATAATTCAATTACTTTGGAGAATCGCATAAATTACGTTTGACATTTACAGTTCATTGCATCTTAAGATAAGTAAGCACTTTATACCATCTAATAATGGCAATTTTATTAATTTTCCTTTAAAAAGTATACGCTAGGTAAAAAAATACAACCGTCACTCCTTACTCAAAACCTTTATCCAGCCTTAAACAGTTAGCTCACACAGGTTAATCGAATACCGTTTGGGTGTTTTGATTAAGGTCACTTGGGCTTTAATTTTCACAGAAAAAAACTTTTACATTCGGAATAAAGAAACAGAAAATGGCAAGCTTGTCTTATAGAGTCGTACGATATGATACCTGTCATGTTACACAGATCTGAAATGTGAAGCCTCACAATTAGGTCAGGTCACAAAATTTATATACCAAATTAGAAGTTTTACGTCGAATTTTTAAGGCATCTAATCAGAATTAAAAGAGTTAACGTTTTTTAAAGGAACTCAAAGCACTTTTATCTTACCTTATATTATCGTCAATAATTAGCTGCCATGACTAAGTCGCTATCAGTTCTTATCCAGTTTTCATTGCCGCCGCATTGTATTTAGCTTTACCACCCAACTCTATTGTTCTCTTAAAGATTGACCGAAATGACCCATGGCCACTTTCGTCATTCATAAGATATGTATTCCAATTTGCTAGTAACTTGAGTTTAAATTTTCGAAATGTGCCGATAAACAACTTTAATACGGCTTTTTCGAATCACCAGCTAATTAGCACCAGTGAACAGAACTGAACTGGCCCGTGGTCATTGAGGCGTGTCCTGTCGCGTGTATTGCCGCGTGACGTGCTAGTCGGCGGAAGCATAATCTCCGTAATGAAAAAACAACAGGAAATCTCACAGTCTTAACAACTGTTTAAACATATCTAAAGTCATCCAAGCAACTCAAACCTCCGGTAAATTGATGTTGAATATATCTTTGATTGTTTGTATTGTTCCTAGCGAAAGATAGTGTTTTAATATGATGCTATGCGCACTATCCCATGCCATGTGTTCATCAATTACGACGTCTGCCAAATGTTGCCACAACAATCAGATTGGTTTAACTAGTCTTTTTTTTTATGACACACAGGTGGCCGTTATGTAATCCTATCGCATTCACTTTCAATTCTTGATTTAATGGTCTCAAATTATACCTTTATACCGACTGGTACTTAGTTTATTGTCACGGCGTCCAGTCACTTTTAACCAATGAACTTGTAGAATATATATTCAACCAATAAATTAAGAGGAGATTTGGCTCATGCACTTCTACGGACGACGACACACATTTAAAAAAGTACATCGTGAATAACGGGTAACAAAATTCTTTAGGATTACATAGGATGTTTCTAACGCTGGCGCAAGGTATGTTTTCATGTCATTTATTGTTAAATTCAAAGACAGAGATATTGCAACACGGTGTGAGATGTTATACTAGATAAGAATATGATATGTGTTAGTTAAATACAAACGAATCATCCAATAAGTACTAAGTTGTTATGCAAGTGAAGTGAAACAAAATTATTTTTTCTATAGTCATTAAACAAGTTTCTACATTGTCTCCCGTTTATTACAAAAACCTTCATTTTTTCGAGACAATTTATAACTTCTTATCGATAATACATGTTGTAACACTACGTGGTCTCCCATTGTAATGGATCTCTCACCGACCAAGTTCTTTACCTTTTGTATATAAACCCACCCAAGAAAACCGCGTCCAAGGATTGTCACAGTCCAATTAAGATGGATTTGACGACTGAGAGGGAAAGTTGATATCATGAAGCCGTTATATATCGTATTTTGGAATTCTTTCGGTCATGCTATTGCCTGTATTTTGCTGTTGAATTAGCTTAAAAATACAGAGAAAATCAAAGGGCTGGACTTTCAGCTGACGCCTAGCACGTCACACACTGGGCGTGGCTTCGAGTCATGCTTCGGTGATTTTGTGTAAGCGTTCGCCAGTCTCATTAGGCGGCTATCCAAAACAGGGGTATAAAAGGTTTCCTAGTAGTCGAATTAAAGCGTATATTTTCTCATTTTTTTGGCTCTATTGATTGATATAAGTGAAGCGAATACAGATACTAATTTGTAATAATCAAATTAATGCGTTACTTCTCTTTAAGGTCGGTAACTAAGTTGACCACCGTGTTCTGCTCGTGCTCAGTTGGTAAGTTTATTGAATAAAATTGTTCAACTGACTTACTCAACTGTAAACTGTTAAAAGTTTTAAAGATTCGTCTCTCATTGATTCGTAAAATAACTTATATTTAGAATTTCAAAATGATTTGTTCGAAACCGAGAGTAAAACCCGTAACTTCTTTTTATTTTCCATGAGATAACAATTTGACCAGCAATTCCAGCTGACACCTAGAAGAGATTTAATGACCAAATAAGTTCGATCTTTTTAGGTGATACATGTAGGATTGAGTTATACATGGTTAATTTTGTAAATCGTTAATGTCTACGGTGGCAAACATCTCCTAATTAACCTTTTTAAATTTAGTTTTTTTGTGGTCACTCTGGTGATGTTTACACTGATTATACATTCTGTTATTTTTCATGTAAATTTCAACATGCTGCACGTACGGCACGAATTGCTCAGACCGCTGTCAACCATATTTAGACACCCTTTCTTTATCTGGAAGCGCCATTTATATTGTACCAATGATATCAATAAAAGTAGCTCAATTAATAATTAAAGACCCCATGATGATCACTGAATAATGTTAAACCGGTCGGGTATTCAAATCATTTCCAGACTTTTGTTTTTTATCTATTTATTACTTGAACTATGAAGATGTTTTTTGTGTTGTATGTTGTTTGAATTTGATATTAATGGTTGAATGGTACGTCAAATATACCAACCTCGTTGTCAGCGTGTCACCTAGATACGTGCGATGTAATCCCTCAACGCTTCACGTCTCGGAATCACAATCCGCACGTGCCAAGGTGTTCCAATTCGTGCACACACCCAACTCGGTTGGCAACCTTTAATTCTCGGTTTTCCGGTAGATCAACAAGCACCAAAATACTGCAACATGAACTACCTAGCAATATTTCAGCCAGTGAAAACACTGCCTGCAAATAGATAACCTATTTGTTGTCACCGGGTGAATGCAATGATGAAGTTGCTTAAGAAGGCGAAAAGATTCATAGTCAAAATTCACATTCGAATAAATTTAGCTTTCTGATAGCAATTACGGAAATAACTGAGGCTTCTCGATTGATCACTTATGAAACAGCGTTGCTGATTGCACAGATAACATTGATTACATCCAATCACGCTTCTACATATCTAGACCGAGGAGCGATCATATTGGAACAGAGGCTCGTGTAGGAATTCATGACGGAGCTACCTCTCTGAGGAGAGAATGGCATTTCTCTTGCTTCTGGCAAATTCCTGAGTGGCCAATAATTGCAAAGCAAAACTATCTGCAAAATTGAAAGTCAATGAAAACACTTCTTGCATTGAAAGCTTGTTTTCAATGAGACCAATTCCATGATTCAGTCGCTGATGGTGTTCTGTCAAGAAGACTCAAAGTGCACAGAGCACAGTCAAATAGTTTTAGTTTTCCCGAAGCGTGTGGCAGGCTGAAGCTAGCAAAGTTTTAGTTATTAGTTTTTCGTTATCCTGGAAACTACTGATTCTTTCATAGTGATAACTTTCGAGATTGCCTTTCTGACTCCACATTTATGAATGATGATACACACACACACACCCAAACCCACACCCACACACCCACACACACAGAGGCCTCTCCATTTCAAGGTCGACAAATGCTTGTACGCGTTTTGAAACAGAGGTTGTGACTGAGCAACCTATGTGTAGAGAATGGGGGAGGCCCATAGGCGTAAAGGGTATAGTTACATTTATATAAAGTTTTACATCAACCATCGTATGAATATAAAACATGAGCGCGTGTTACCAAATAATCCTACATTATAATCAGGCACAATACGTATTTTATATTATTATATTATACAATATTATGTAACAATGTCGCAGGTCAATTTGGAAGTTAGAAATTGTAAGTTCATGGTTTTTATTGTTGTTTTCTTACAATTTTTACATTGTTACGACTATGAAAAGTTCTGCGTAATAGTCATTGCCTTTGATTGTATCTTCTATACATAACATGTTTTCATGTTTTAGAGTAACCTCACAGAGGATGTTGTGGCACGCCTGCACGTTATTTGTTCTTGCCGCTATATGTAAGTATGTGAAGATGTAATTGGCATAATCTTACAATGTAAACTGAATACCTAGAGAAATGTTACACCTCTTTATATTGGAATATCATTTTTTAAAAAGTGATGTGCTCAGAGAAACTTGGTTTGTTGTGGGTTTTTTTAAACATTTTTAACACAGTTTAGTATTTTGTGATTAAACAGACTTGAGAAAATTCTGGTAATTGTGTCATCGCTATACATACTCTATTAGGTTTGGACGTGCTGTAAATTGATGTTAGTGATTCTTCAGTTGAAATATCTGTTTGTTCTGTTATTTTCAAGTTCAATATAATTTCGAAAATTTCCCATACGTTCAAGTATCTTGAAAAAATTAACTATGTATCTTGAAAATTTACACAAAAAAACCTGAATATCTTGGATATTTAAAAATTCTTGATTGTATTAAACTTCCATTGCTGTTTCTAAAATAGCAATTTTAACTGTAAAGCAAAACTAATATTGCGGCTGTAAAAATGCAATCAAACAATCTCTTGAAAACTCAATGGGATTCATCGCAACCTAATACTAACCATAAGATCGTCCGTTGTTCGTCTATCTTCTAGAACAATATCCTTTGGTTTGATCTTTGTCTGATGCACTGACACTTGACAATTTATGATATGTTGTACTTCACGTTCATTCCTATTTATTACAGTCGTCAACACCTAACAATGCAAAGCCTTGTGAGTCAAAGAGCTCAATGTTCTATTTGAAACCTCAGTTTAATTTTTCATACCCCGCCGACGAAGCAATAGGGCAAATATCGTGGTGCGTTTCGTCCATCCTACGAAAAAGGTATAGCTGCTAGGAATTTCAATTCATAGATTTGGTGATCCTGTGACCCCAAATAAAGGCCACAAGGACCACACCCTAACACTTATATTCATTTTCATTCCATGAACCAAGAAGCATAGAATGCTCATACCTTGTGCACAGAGTTCTTAGCTGATGGGGATTATGATTGAAAGATTTTGAGCCCTTTGACCCCTAATTCTTCAGATGTGAGACATAGAAAACTGAAACTTTTTGTACAGTCTCCTTATAGCTGATAGGAATTTTAATGGATAGTTTCCGTGACCCTGTGATCCGTAACGACTTTAAAAAAAACCTATTTTCATTTTCCTTTCCTGAAACAAGAGGCCTAGAAAGTTGAAATCTAATCACCTAAGCTAATAGGAATTTTAATTGACAGTTTTGGTGACCCTGTGTTCCCTAACAAGGGCCACATGGACCAAGCCCTAAAGACCTATTATCATTTTCTTCCCCGGAAGTCAAATGTCTAGAAAGCTGAAACCTTATGTTTGACTCCTGAAGCTTGTATGGATTCAGATTTATTAATATGGTGACCCAGTGCCCCCTAATAAG
Organism: Phorcus lineatus; assembly: GCA_921293015.1. Taxonomy (NCBI): domain Eukaryota; kingdom Metazoa; phylum Mollusca; class Gastropoda; order Trochida; family Trochidae; genus Phorcus; species Phorcus lineatus. The sequence goes on along the minus strand of OV121083.1, from coordinate 25,919,247 downwards.
GGCCACAGGGACCAATCCCTAAAGACCTATTTTCATTTTCTTCCCCAGAAGCAAATTGTCTAGAAAGCTGAAACCTTGTGTTCAACTCCTGAAGCTTGTGGGGATTCAGATTTATTCATATGGTGACGCAGGGACTCCTAATAAGGGTCATTGGAGCCTCGCCCCATAAACTCTATTTTCATCTGCCTCTTCAGGTGCAAAAGACCTTGAAATTTGAAACCACGTGTACAGACTCCTTAGTTGATGAGTTTTCTAATGTTTACATTTGGTGATCCTCTGACCTCTAATAAGGGGCCCAAGGGACAACGCCCTACAAACTAATTTTCATTTTCTTGAGATGCAAAATGCCTAGTAAGCTAAAACTTTGTGTGAAGACTCCTTAGCTCATGGGGGTTATAATCTATAGATGTTGTGGCCAATAGATGCTGACACTGTGACCAATTGTAAAATAAATTATAGATTGATTGATGAACTGCAGAGCGAACGGCTGGATGTTTAAAAGATACTATCCATAGACAATTTCAGTGAGGATCATTTGAAAACTCACTAACTTAAACTTGTACAAACCAAAACTTCAGACATAAAGCATCAGTTCAAATCTTTCCTACATCATATGAATGCTGCAAAATCACTGATTTATAACATTGTACTATTATGTACCTTTTGTCACACAAATGACGTTATTTTCTCTGTGATTTTTGGTTAAAAAGTTTTTCTCGATCGGGATTTATACAGTATATTTGAATCAAAAATAGAATTATATGATAACTTATATCTACCATGTTCTAATGCACTTACAGTTGAGAACACTGTTGGAGACGACCAGAGTCTAATGGTTCACTGCATAGACGAATCCCACGATGAGACTGTGTGTACTCGAGGGTGCAAACCAGGCTACCGCGGTTCCTTCTGTAATGAAATGTGTTCAGAGCACTGTGGTGGAGCCTGCAGTCAGGACACAGGACACTGTCTGACTGGATGCAAACCCAACTGGTTCACGTCCAACTGCTCCCAGCCCTGCAGCGGAAACTGTGTGGACGACGTGTGTGACAGGAAGAGTGCAGAATGTCTCCGGGGCTGCAAGGATGGATTCTACGGACAGAACTGTAATGAGACCTGTAGCGGAAACTGTACAGAGGGGAAATGTGATATCAATGGCGATTGTCAATGCGAGAAGGGTGTCCTGGATAAGTTCTGTTACATAGATTGTACTGACAACTGTATTGAAGACATGTGTGCTGATGACCACGACGGACAACTGAAGTGTTTGCAGGGATGTAAGGAGGGAAGAATGGGTCCTTTCTGTAATGAATGGTGTCCTTTCGATTGTCCGGCTTGCGACTCAACATGTGTGTCCAGAGTTATGAACAGAAGAATTGAGAGAGGTTGAGTAATGTATAATATTCTTGATGTACAAGCTTATGGTTGACGAAAACTTTAATGTTACCATAATAATTCATATATATAACTGTACTATGTATGATCTCAAATGGGTGAATAGGAGCTCAACAGGTCAAAGGATAAAATGTGGACAAAACTTAGAAATTCAAAATTCTGCTGTCTCCCTCTCACTACATCTTTATTTCCATCCACCTGTTTAATAACTGAAATATTGTTCAAAACACGTTAAACCCGAACTCACTCACTCACTCTTTATTTCAGGTTTTCTTTTTCCCTTTCCATTTCCCTTCCACTTACACACTTTCGAGTGGCAAAATCCACGTGTTAAGTAGCTGAAATATTGACGACATTATGGTTAGCTCTACTCACTTGTTAAAGTCGATATATGTAAACAGTATTCGAAGTTGTCTGTTTCAGAGTCTCCGAATAATTGCCGTGAGAGCAGCACCTGCAAAGATGGCTACCGAGGGCGAGACTGTGACATCTCCTGTGCAGGTTGTCGTTATTATGCGAACTGTAGCTTGTACTGTGCTGCGGGTTCGTGGGGAGAAGAATGTCATTTACCTTGCCCAGAGAACTGTTCTAGGTCCACGGATGGCAGGAGTTTATGTAGACATGGACTCTGCATTTCAGGCTGTTTGCAGGGTTATTTCGGTTATTCATGCGAACTCAAATGTTCAAGTACTTGTAATAGGAGTTATTGTTTCATAAGAAATGGCAGATGCTCGGATGGTTGTCATCCAAGTTACTGGGGTCAAAATTGTACAAACAGATGTGGTAACTGTTTGGACATGAAATGCGAACAGAATGGGTCGTGCATTTGTATCGATAAATACTATGGGCCACGATGTGAGGATAAGTGTTCGAGAGGATGCGATGGAAATTGTAGCATTGGCTACGACGGAAACCATATTTGCAACGGAGAATGTAAAGTCGGTTATTCTGCCGTCGACTGTAGTGCAGCGTGTCCCACAGGTTGTCAATCGAATGGCTGCGGCCGGAAAATTGGAACTTGTGGTGGTAAGAATTCGCATAGCTTTGCAATTAATTTAGAAGTCTAATATTTGAGTTCTGTGTACATGATTTTAAGTTGTGACATGAGTTATTGATATAGGTTAAAAAAAGAATGTAATATCTCAATCTTATTTTACAATGTAATTATAAAACCCATGGTTTAATTGTCTCATTTCACAATTCTGAGTTGCATTATTTTTGTGACACCATCCAGTTATGTTAACCAAATGAAACCTCATAATATTGAGGAGGTAAGTGTTGGGTATAGTAGAGTTTAAATCAGTACTTTTCATCATGCAAAGGAAAAACATTTTCGAAATTTGAAAGGAAACCTTGCAAACTGTTATTGGCTCAAATCATTCAAATTAAAGCTGATGGCTTGTGGTGAGGATATTTGTTTTTTGATTGTGCTATCAGCTTTAACTTTAGTTATCCTCACCCGAAGACCAAAAGAAGTGAGAATCGCAGGTCCAACCTAACTAACCTCTACATAACTCGTTACCTTAACCGTTGTGACGTTACGGCTTGTGTGTCTCCGTGGCCATAAGACCTTCATTAGCTGATCAACAATGCAGTGCACCCAAGTTGACCATGTTAAAGGGTAGAGGTCAACGAATCTTGGGGTGTTCAAAATTGTATTGTCTTTCTCTGAATATATTATTATTTACGTCTTTCAAGTTTTTTAATCCAAAACACACCTCTCCTTAAATTTTCTAGATACTTTGTTCATACTCCTTCATATTCGCTATTTTAAGTGGGTAAAAAGTGGCCTTGTTCTTCTCTAGAAGGAAACTGGCATAGAATGATCATATGATGAGATGATATGTTTGATATGATTACGATATATTGTGGGTTTGAGGATTATCCGACACTTTAAAAGCTAAAGTATTTTATGTATGACCCGTGGATAACTAATCAAGTGAAAAAGTGTCACCTTGTTACAGCTTCATTTCATGGATTGTGTCCTAAACTGTAGATTATTATATTGTTTACTTTGTTTCAAAACCACCAACCAACTCGTCTCCAGGAACCAGCGAGAGAACTACGGATCCCGTACTTATCGCCATTATCAGTCTCATCATTGTCGTTGTCATCGTGGGTATAACCATTATAGGGATATGTTGCTATATCAAGAAGATGTGCTGTTTGTAAGTTTAACATTCAATATCTGTGAATTCATCACTTAAAATTATTTCAATAGTTTCTTCGTACTGAAATGAAGCATTAAGAACATTTTGATCTCAGCCAAGATATTAAAAACGTTAAAATCGTTTGAATTACTTTTATCATCTATTTTCATGAACTGTGAAAATGTTTTGTTTGTTAAAGTGTCTGTTGTTGAATGTTTCTGTTACAGTAAGAAGAACGTCGAGGTTAAAGCGGTAAACCTCCAAGTTCGATATGACCCACTCACCAAAGATTCACACTAGGTTGGCATGCTTAAACTATTCAATAATAACTCATTCTGTTATTTGCGAATCTCGAAATCATAGTTTAGGAAATTTATCATTATCAATTCGTTCAACATGTGAATTTGTTTTTCCCCTAAGAATTATTTTTAGTGAGTTTGATAAATAAAATTAAGACGTTTTAGGATGTGATTAATTCTGATGTGACAATGATTATAAGCTTGTTTGTAATAATTAATCAATTTGTATGTGGAGTAAAATCAAAAAAAGCGAAAATTCAAATTAAAAAAAAGACAACTTATACACACAGTCAAGTATCTGACAAATGACTGCACCAAAATAGTATGAAAGTCCAGAGAATATAATTACATGTTCTGCATCTTTGCATTACCTTATTGCCCATATACACATTTGGTACTACTAAAAGTTAATGTATGATTTTTTCTGTCGTTGAAGCATAAATGTACAACCCGCAATTCAAAACATTTTAGAGACTGATGTCAACAGTGACATAAAACGTTGCAAATAATATTATGTAATTATGAAGTTTATATGTGTTTGAATTTCAAAACACACATCCAATTGTATATGGTTTACGTTGTATTTACGATTATTATTTATTATTAAGGAAAGGACACGTAACTTTTCAGATCCCTTAATAGGAAACTCATCTAACGTTTACATACATTTGCAAGTGCAAATCCACACCAAAATATACACTGCAAAGAAAAGTTTTGTACCCCACGCAATATTGAACACCCTACCTCTACAGGAGAAATTGAAAAGACTATTCGAAAGTGTTGCTTAAGCAATGTTAATTTAAGGTGATCACCTCGGCAACAAAACACATAAGAAAATATGCGTGCAATTTGAACAAAATGACATATCTTTTTGTGTGTGGTAGCAACAAGTGTTCTACTTTTACTACTGTGGATCGTATGAAACAACTTGCCCTAATATTCCGTGATTTTCAGATCAATTTGAACACATTTTGGATGAAATTAACACACAAATACTCAAGTTTCATACATTCTTCCCATCACTTCTGTACGACTACGTCTTGTTCAGGTGCAAATAAGCTGCTAGAGTACATTTACTGAGGTAAAACTTATCGTCCCTATTGTAAATATACAAAGGGGTATTTATTTACGTGAGTAAATGTCCTCGCGTGATTACGACGGTACATGAAAATCAGATTTAAAGTATTGTTTTATTTACACGGTAATGGAAAGTTGTCTTGAGAAAATATTATAATTTCTATAATTATCTTCAGGTGATGGTGGATTGGAGTGATATCTTCGTCCACGACATTGACCTTCTACGCCGGTAAACTGAATGTGGGAGAATCTCACAACTCTACGTCACGACCAGTAATTTCAGTGCACCTGTTGCTGGTCTGTATTTGGCTGATATTGAATCCCCTGTGGAAGGATTGAGCACAACGAACTGTACCTGAAGAAATACTTTGGCATCGAAACCAACTTTAACCTTTGCTTTTAAGTTTAAGAAGCCATCCGATAAGGGTCGTACCTCTAAAATCCTCTGATCATTATTTTGCTTGAATCTTTGCTTTTTCTAAAACATTTCCTCCAATAATTCATCAATTGGCCCTCGATCCTTAAAATAATTAAGGATTCAGCAGAAATGCTGAATCCTTATTGTTATTGGCGTGTTTTTTATTATTATTATTATTATTCCACGATTCTTGTGTACAAAATTCAGCCAAAACTAGCGACTCAATTACAACCAAACTTTACAATCTTATAGCCCTTACCAAGACCTCGCGACATGAAACTTTTCAGCCAATTCGGACATTCCATTAAAGGCTCAGTACCACTCAAAATTTTCAAAATTAACATTGGAATTTTTTTCAAAATGCACTTAGAGACTTGAAACTTTTTTTAAACGATGCGCAATAACATTTCAAGCAAAAAAGTAAATCATGGCAAATTCGTAGCATGAATACTTTCGCCGCCATATTGCTTTTTTTGACTTTTTGAAATTTCCGGACCCCATGCATCTTTGAAATGTATCACCTCTGAAGATACTTGCGTCTAAGAGCTGAAAATCTCCAAGAATGTAGCTGAGACATTGGGAATATCAGGGTGATTCAGATTTTGATGAAAGTCAAATATTTATTTCTCGGCAACCCTTCAAAGTCGGGCGACTTTGCTCATGTAAGCATATTCAAAGGGAGATAATTCAAAAAGTTAGACTCGCAATTGCACCAATTTTTCAGGGATGTAAGAACAGTATATGGGCTTGATGAAACATTCAAAACATTGCTCGCGAACAATAATTTTCGTTCACAATAAAGGATCAAAAATGTGAAAAATCATTTTGAACAAAATTAACATGGGCTATTTTTTCAGAATGTACTTAGAGAGTTGAAACTTGTTTTGAAAGATGCGCAGAAACAGTACACACAAAAAAGTAAATCATGACGATTTCATAAGTAGCATGGTTTTTTCACATTATCAACTTCTTTGCAATAATCACACATCAGCTCAAAGGAAACATGCTGTTGTAGCCAAATGCGTCGGCCAATTTTCATGAAACTTTCAGGGATGATTGCTAACATCACTATGTACGTAATGAATGTTCTTTTAAAGCGCTGAATCCGTTTGTCGTCGCTTGCGACTATATTTTAAGTTGTATCTTGAAATTTACCTAGTCACTTGTAACAAAATAATTTAAGTTGCATCCTGAAATTGACCTTGTCACTTGTAACAAAATAATTTAAGTTGCATCCTGAAATTTACCTTGTCACTTGTAAAAAAATAATTTAAGTTGCATCCTGAAATTTACCTTGTCAATTGACCTTGGTATAGAATATATCAAAAGCAAAACTTTAATATATAGAATATGGAGTTAACACATTCCCAACAAAGGATTTGGAAACATGTATGAAAAGCGTAATGGAGAATACATAAATACATGTTGTGTCAAAATAATCATTTATTCATAAGACAACCATCATCACATCATAGAACACATTGATGATTATCCCAATTGTAACTATGATAGCACACACTTGTGAGATTATACACAGCTTTACAAGTTCATTTTTATGTAAATTAGTGACAAAATCAACAATGTATGACACATGAATTCATTTTCACAATTTGATAATCAACATTATACATGTAAATACATACATTATGTTTTGCATAATATGCATAGAAGTTGTAGAAATATATACATGAGGTATAAAAATATACAAACCAAACATCCACTGAATGTGTTCTTGTTGGAATCAGCCCATAAACACATTGACGGCTACTGTTATCTATCTTAAGGTCCTTTATTACCCATATGGTAAATCATAAGTGGTGACATATCTTCAATAAGAGCACATGTGCGCATATCACATTTGCCGAGCAACAATTGTTTCAGCGCGAGTTGCCGTATTTCGTCGTCTATATGAGGTCATAAAACCTTTGTTCGTGACGTCACTATAACGAGCCGGCGCAAGGAAAGCAGTTCATTTTCTGAATATTTCAGTGCATTTTATATTGAATAGAATCGGTAATAAAGAAATTAGTAACCTTGGAAGTGTGTGATATGACTTTTACGAAACTCGTGGGAATTTGTGTATAACCCTCGCTCTTGCTCGTGTAATACAAAAATTCACACTCGTTATTTTGTAACTTCAATTCAATCCTTACATGATGCAACACAATAAGTTAGTTCCTTATGAAATATGTAAATTGATGATTGTTTAGTTTGCACATGTATATCATGTATGTATATTTTGCCTTCATTCACCTAAACTTCTTCAAGAAACACGCAAGCAAAAAAACCTTAATATAGATTGAGATTTCGTTGATGAAATAAATTACTTTTGTTTAAAGATTCATGAAATGTGCGAAATCAACATTGCAAAGTCAAGTTTTTACAAGTTTATGTGGATTGGATTCAAAAATAAAGCTTTGAACTATAAACTAGCCAGCCATAGAGAATATGTTATTAAGTACTAACCCTATATTATAATGAAGTTCTTTACATCGTCTTTCAGTCTTTCTGGGATAAATATACAATACTATTTGAACTGACTCAAATTAAACAGCCCTAACGAGGACAGTTTGCACTTAAATGATGGAAAATAGATTATAAAATAGATAAACACAACCTATTTTACTCAACAATGCATAACAAAAATACCATAATAATATTTCTCGACTGCAAGGAACTGTTACCCAAAAACTAAAAGCATGAAAACGAAATTACAAAACGACTTACAAAAACCAGCAAGTGTGTTCTTTAAATAGACAAACAGATTATCTTTCCCGAGTTATATTAATTTCCAAGGCTCGAGAATTACACAGTTAATATAACGAGGGAAAGATAATCTGTCATTTACCGTCACGAGTTGGTTATAGTTTATATTACCTATATGTTTTTTTAAATATTAAAACTTGAATATGTTAGAAATAATCGGTCCTCACTAAAGGATAAGGGTTGCGAATCTCAAAATTAATACGCGTGTGCTGTGGCTTTACTTGACACTCGCCTATACGGATGACTAGATTGTCATTTGTGAAACGGTTTCAAAACAAAATGAAAATGTTGTATCTGTTGAAAGTTTATATCTTATTTCATAACTGTCTTTCAAAATAATTACATTTAAACTTGTGTTATTTTGAAGAGGTCAGCGACGCCCTATAGTAATACTACAAGACGGCTGAATTTCTTGTGACGAAACTGATAGCACTGTGTCGTCATAGCCGCTCGTGTCTATGACGTCATTACAGAACGAAACCTGGCGCTTCTTCGTGACTGTTAGCATGACGTAATAGAGAAGTAATTCAATAATGCTAATTTCTATACTTTTGCGCAATGTGGCAGGCTTATTTCACGTTTACGGTGGCGGCACATCTGGGAAATGACAAATGGCTACTGCGTTGAATAAATAAACGTTGTTAAAATTCAGAATACGGGTAAACAAATTACCAGTCGGGAAAGTTTAAACGATGAATGAAAAGGCAATACGTTATTTTTCATTGGTTCACAACAACCAATTAAATGCCAGGAAAATGTGTAACTCCCGTGTGACTTACAGGAAAAATAATACCCTGTGACCATCCTCTCATATGGGTTATATATGTCATTTAAGACTGCCTGATGCGTTAATTTCCAATCGAAATATTGCATTTCATATCCAACTTGTCTTCACCATATCACCCTCTAATATCACTTTTTTATAAGAAGAAAGATGGTAAGAGATATTGACCTTCATGTGTATATAAAGCTTTTTTCAATAGGACAGGATATGTTGAGCATATACAGCAACCTAAGGTTTCTTGTCTCATATATTTTGTATATATTTTTGTATTTACATTAACAAATTATGTTTTTCAAATTATAAACGGAAGTAAAAGTGCATTTAACGTTTTTGCTTTTAAGCTGTGTTTAAGACAGCTCTCAAACCTGAAGTGTACATTATAATTTTGATATCATTATGAATATGATTAAATCTATTGATTACCTCATCAGGCCTAAAATGATTGATGTACTTATGGTATGGCCCTAATAAAACCATCTGTAAACCATTCGCTTTTTTCGGCTTATTCCATTTAACTCAAAGTTTTGGATTGTTTAGAATGCACCTGTGCCAATGGGCAGTTTGTGACTTTTTTTGCCCCTGTTGATGACGTCTGGAAAGATTAACTCTTGTCTTCAGTCTCCTTTAAAATTTGAGATTTGGTGACTATGGTAACAAGGGTCACAACCTAATATGAAGTTCTAGAAGTAATTTGTACAGACTCCTTACCCGTTGGGAATCATTAACTGTAGACTTCGATTGACCATCGATCCTTAATAAGAGCCATTCTTTAACAACCTTTATCCGTTATCCTTCAGAATAAAAAGGCCTTGAAAAGTTAGCATGTTCCAAAGTCAATTGGAATTTTAAATTGTAGGTTTTGTGTCTGTGGCCTTAAAGTAGGGCCACAGGAGCCACGCCCTTGAAACATTTATTTTTGCTTAAATAGGCATGGAAAGCTGAAATAGTGTGTACAGATTCCATAGAAAATGAGGATTATAAGTTCAAGATTTACTCAACACCTATTTGAGGCTACAAGAATTATCGTCGAAGAAAATGAATTATCTTCTCAATAAGAAACTTCTTAAAAAGCTGAAACCCTTTAAAGGCCGCTTAGGCAATTGTTTTTATCAATTGTAGATTTGGTGTATCCGTGGACCTAGCCATATAATTATATATTATAGAACCTGATGAGAGTGAATGGCTGAATATATATTTTATATTTCTTTGATTGATCTCTCGGAAATAATCCTAGAATGTGTTTTATCACTTTTCTTACAAATATTTATTTGCATTAATTTCAATAAACATGTTTGAATTAAAAAATCAAAGTGAACTGACTTTGTTTTTGCTGCAGTACAATGTGTGTCTCTATTTATGTGCTGTTTGGTCAGCTGTAGGTATCTAGTTTCAAATTGTACCGTTGTTAGTTTTGAGTTATTTTGTGAAAGGATTAGAATATATTGGTATATTATCAGTTGAAGTTGGAGACTTCTCTAAGCCGAAGTGAGGATTCGCCTATTCGTCACCATCTGCCACCCGACAAATTCACGTCGATGTGAGATTTGACGATAATAAGAAATAATTCTTTTGTAAGCATCATACCCATAAACGTATTATTAACAACCAATCAGACTCGGCAATGTCATAAAACATTATGTACATATTAAACATAATCATGAATATGTATTCATCATCATTCTTGATAGATTGCTTTAGTTAAGAATTATTATAACCTATTCAGTAGTAATCACTTACATTGATTGCTCCACATTCTAGAATTCACTGAACTTGGTATACCTGTCTTCATGGAGTAAAACTGCAAATAGTTATTCATTTGAATAATCCTAAAACAAAGATACCTTTAAGGAAAAAGCACATCTACATCTTATGATTGATTCATACAAGGAGAGTCAGTGTCCTATGTCTGATTGTTTTTTTAGTTCTGGTAAAGACAAATCCAAAATAGCAAATCCAAAATCCAAAATCCAAATCCCAAATTGTTCTAAACAACCAGGTGTATTGATCTAGGCCTCTTGGTTTTTTAAGTTCTCGTCAGGAAATAAAGTCTTAGATGTGTGTCCATTGATATCGAAGTTGGAAAACCAAAGAGGCACATCTAGACATGATGATGGTTTAAGCATTAAGCCAACACTTGATAGGACTGTAAGCACAAAACCATAACGAAGCTTTTGACAGATATTATCATACTTTGTTCCCCATTGAATACTCTTGTACTCGTGTTATAAGTTGTGTTAATATCTTCTTGAGGAACAAAGACCTCAAAACATTGAATTATCACATGGGATCAACCAACACTTTTTTGTGAGTGTGTCTAATATTTTCCTTGAAACATTTTATGAAACATTTTCTTTGGCCATTATATGGCACCCTTTATACATTTGTAGTTATAAATGTATGGCCAATTTCTCGACACCATGGTTATTAAACTCACACTGTACCACGTAACTTCTGATATAATATGCTGGATAATCCTGATAATTGTGATACCAGAATCCTTGCTTTAATCTAAGCTTTTGTATATTCCCGCAAATTTTTCAAATGAAAAAGAGGTCAGTCGGAGATATAAGAGAGTTTTTGATGAGTTAGAAATAAGGACTGTTACTTTGCTTTGATGCAAATTTTCACATCGCAGGGATTGAGAGAGGGATTTTGCGTTGATCGAAAAATTTGACCTAGAACAAATTACATGTCAACATGTCTCATAAGCTTATTGCTGCATCAAATGTTCATCAAAACAAAGCAACACGTTAAAATACAACTAATAAAGTTATCTTATAAATGTATACATAACAGAAATGAATGATGAATGTGATAAAATGTATATACATTTTGAAAATGATGTTGAATAGCATTTAAACGAATTTAATGCCAAAACATTTACTACTTCTTTCATCATTAAGGAAGACATATGTTAAGATATTATATACTACAGAAGACCTAACGTCATATCTTATTAAAATATACAATGTTTGATGCGAAACTAACATGTAATTTTCCAATATCAATATTTAGACATGGAGGTTGCCTGAACATTAAGCCACCAAAACAAATCTTTTCAATCACAACACACACACGTCATGTTACTTATTGATTTTTTCATGCTAGACAAAGCGGATATTTCAGGTCATATATAGAAAAAGGAAGAACAGGTACATCCCGATTGGCTTCACGTTTTCATTACTTTACAGTCTCCAACCTCCACAAAAGAACATTTCTAAGGACGTTGGTGACGTTGTAAATTGATCTCAGGCAACTCTTCAGTGTCACTTGAGCTTATCAAGAGGCGATTCTTTACTTCCGGATCAGTGCAAGTATTCGTCTCAAGATGATCTGACACAAACTGCTCCCTACACCTTTCCTCAAAAACCACAGCTGACGGTGATTTACACTGCTCTCTACAACTTTCCTCAACCACTACAGCTGACGGTGGTTTACACTGCTCCCTACACCCTTCACCATCCACCACAGCTGACGGTGATTTACACTGCTCTCTACACCTTTCCTTAACCAACAAGCCTGACAGTAACTCACCTTGGTCCATAGATCTCTCACCAACCACCACAGCTGACAATGAAATAACCTGCTCCTTACAACCCTTATGAAACTTCACAAATGGTGGTGACATATCCTTGTTGATATCCTTGTTAAAGCCTCCACCAATTATCTTTCTGTTCTCGGCCTCTGAGATTGCAGTCACATACGATGATCCCTCACTACTTCTTGGAATGACATCCTTTTGTTCAAGATTTACTTTGGAGCGGACCTCTGTCGACAAAATATCAGGTTGATTGATTTTAATAGGAGTGATATACGATTGATTTTCAGGTGAATTTGTCACAAAAGAATTTTGATTGGTCAAGCTTTCCTTTTTGGCTGTGGAAATGTTATCTTGAACAAGAGCTCCATCACCTTTACCGCTTCCATGATTGTGATCCTGACAGCCAAGGTTGTTTTGTTTGTTGTCAGGTCTGTGCAACTTTTGAAAGTGACCTTTTTCCCGAGATGAATGTTGCCGAGGTATTTCCTCAAGTACGGGGGTTATAAGAGGGTGACTATCGAGTTGAGAGTCTTCAATTTCGTGATAAATATCTCCACACTTAGCAAATAATGTCTCCTCCTTTTGTTTTTCCGGAATGGAAGCAGAATTCATATTGAAGGACTGTGTTCGTTTATGGCGGCTTAAATAAAGCAATACTATCTATTACACATGTATCAATTTTTCAATTCTTAATCAAGGTGATTGAAATCAACATTTTAAATTGTCATTGTCTTATTGTTTAATATACGTGGCCGAAATGATAAGTATGAAATTACTATTTTTTGTTATTCAGTTGCATGGAATCGCATTTGATTCAGTTACCTTTAACCTAAATAATTAATGAAAATATCAGAAAATTGCAATTGCAGAAGTGTTTCATATGAATCTATAATGTGGATAATGATGCTACAGTGCATGTTTTCTCTCACCTGCACTTCAACGTTACACCAACAGTGACGATCACGATCAGAGCGAGTCCACAGCATAACAATGGCAGCAGCAGAGCTAGATTAATAACAACGTTGTTGACGAATACATCAAAACATGTTTGAACTCGCTGCTTCATGAAACAGACGCCGCTAATGGCTGTAATATTGCCCAAGCGGCGTTAAACAACAACTCATTCACTTATTCATGAAACTAATTTGCCATCACCAGGAAAAGGTGAATTATTCTCCACTTCAACGATTACTAGAAAAGTTACTTTCAGATTAATCAGATAAACACTCATGAAGGAGAAGTAAGCATACATTCTACAATATAGCTTTTATATTAAGTTGACATTCTTAAATATTAATTTTCTTAGAATTTATTACATGATTACATGCAAATGTATGTCTTAAAATAAGTTACCATTGTTCTTGATTAGATGATCAAGCTGACTCAAAGTATCCCGTGGTACGTCTCCCACAATTGACTCTGTGCGACTGTTGCTTTTGTCAACACACCCTGCTCCACAGTCGTCAAGACAACCGCCATCTTGTCCACAACTACTGCAGATGTCATCATTGAGCCCTGGACACTTCAGACATGTACCGTCGTCACTGCAGTGGAAACATGTTGGTGGACAGCTTGAACGTGGCTTCGGAAGAACAGTAGACACTTCAGTTCCTTCGAGAAGACGAATCTGACAGTTTGATCCAGTGAAACCATCTTCACAACGTGTACATGTACGAGGGTCGTTTCTCAGACAAGAATGGCATTTGTATACACACCTCTCTGTGCAAAAATGCCCGGCAAAGCCAATCTTGCATCCGATTGTGCAGTGAGGTTTGGCGTTCCAAAGGTGACAAGTTCCATTTATACAGTTGTTTGGGTAATCACATCCTTGAGAGAAATATATGAATCTTTTTACTACATAAATGTGCTTGAAGTAAAGATACAAAATAACATGTGGTGTGCAATCTGGTAAACTTGAATGCTTTTAAAACATTCCTGTTACATATTGATCATAGTCCTAGAGATATTTAGGTCTAAAGGCTATGCTTATTCACTATTATTTTATTTATATTGAATTTGAAGTTTAACCAACATTGAATTTTCTTAACTCTACAGTTACATGTATGTATGAAAGAGGATGAAAATGTGTTGCTAATGGTATAGCGTTAACAATGGCAAGGAACGGAATTCATGACGTCATATGCATACCGCTAAAATATATTTAGTAAGTGCGACGTCAACATAATTTCATATTAGTTACAGGTATAACAATCACACATATATATATATATATATATATATATATATATATATATATATATATATATATATATATATACATACACCGTTTCCATTGCATTGTGTTGTTACTTAGATACACTGAAGACAATATAAGACTGCTGCTGTGCTTCTTGAGCTTACATTCCCTGAAGAAGCTTCGAATGAAGAAGCTTTCATATATATATGGTTCTCCACGATTGATACTTCTTACATTTATATATATATGAATATATATAGTGATGGCTAGCCATCAATATTTGTTAAATAATTTTTCAACCTACGGCGACTACTGTGATGTCAATGACAGAATCTTTCATAATGCACATAATAATTGTTAATATTGCAAAGTAACTATGCAGTATTGATTTCTGTTTGTTCGTTTATCATAATGAAAGAATAAGCGCACGTGAACTGTAACGTAAACAACATTAGTCTGCATTCGTTGTAAGATCGTTTACGTTTAGCATGTATAGATCACTGATCAATGTTATTCATAATTATTATCTTCCCTACCTCAAATTCAACTCGGCCAGAAATGTATACCTTTGAAATACGTATCCATCCATGTATTTGGCAAATTCATCCCCATACCGGACACTCGTAGAGCGCCGCCATTTTACTTTAATGTCGGTTACAGTCACTTGCGCTGCAGATAACGTGTGTTTGGTTCTTGAGATAATGAAAGACTTTTATGCTTGTATTTCATCTATTGTTTCCATTGTAATGTCAGTTTTCATATTTCAATAATTCGTGAGGACAGGAATAACTTCCAACGTCATTTTCATTGGGAACTATAGTGCTACTCTATATCTACATATTGTACTCATACGCCGATGTCTGATGACAGCGCCTCAAAGCATAAAGGTTTTTTAAAAATAATAATATTTACATCATGTATTTAAGACCAAAGATTGCATTTCATATCAATGTGGATTTATATCTATATCAATTTACCCGAGTGATATTTTGTCCTCTATGTATTTGTTATGCTGACATTGGAGACCAGCTTTGCTGAAATTCTCTCTATATTACAGTTGGAATTTTCAAAGGAACTTTCAACCAATCATATTTAGCCTCTTTGTATTTCGGCAATATCGTAAACCAATGAACACATCTGTATCAAATTTAGAACCACGTGACCATGTGGGTATTCCGAAATAATTGGCAACATTTAATACGGAAAGCGATTGTCTCTGCAAATCTCAAAATTTAAAGTACAGTGTACAGAGTACAGTGGTGTTTAAGAATAAAAAAGTACAATTCTTCATGACTGCACGTGTATTAAATAAGACGCGTAAATGTCGCATGAAAGGTTAGAAAACTGTATTCCATGTTAGTAAAAAACCCTCCTTTACAACGGCACACGCGAGAAACAAGCGGCTACAAGTCGATTCGTAGAGAATGTCACAAAGGTGAGTCAATTTGTGGGATATCGCTTCGTGACAGACAAAGATAGAGGTAGAGAACTATGCTTTAGACTTTAATTTAATGTATCAGTATTGGCAATCTTTGAGAGTTGAGAAACAATTGGTGATACATATGTATTTATGAATTTGCAAAAGAGTCAAACACTTTGTGCGGTGCTGGACGCTATCACTTGTGACCTATATTCTAAAAATAGATATATTTCCAAGGGATAAATCGGTGAGTGTTGTTTAAAACAGAACTGTATAGATCTATTTATAACTGCAAGTTTGCCTGACTATTCTATCATTTGACGCTATGAACTTTATATTGTATAAATAAAAGATAAAATGAAGGTCTTTTGTTCTATTAATGGCATTAATCTACTTATTTGCTGTAATGAAAATCCTATCCTATTTGTACCCTGTGATTTCGCAGTATTTCTAAGCCTAACAAGGGTGCCTCCAACTTAGCCTTTTTAAAGGCTTTTCTTGTTTTAACCAGGTTTGCGTGCTGATGGGACCAGCACTGCTGTCACACAGACCTGCAATCGCAATTTTGCAATTAAAACTCAGTAGGAGTAACCACTTAGGTGGTGTTATGTTAACCATAATTGACAAAATATGCACTTTGAATGGTTCCTGGAATATTATTTGTATACGTTGTTTTCCATAATTATTGTTGTGTAAATGTAGATCCCTTCTCTTTTCCTTAACGTTCAGACCCGCATGCGGCTTCTTGCTGATTGGTGGAGGTCGATCACGTGATTCTTTCCTACGCATATATAAGCAAGCGGCCGTCATAACGTCGCAGTTCACTTTTGGCTTGCCGTTGTTAAGGGTGACATGGGGGATAACTCTTTCGGCCTTAACTTTGAAATGGTCATTCACATTACTTGAAATACAAAAAGTAGAAACATCGTTAAATTGATATGGAACTTAAAAGTGAGAGTTAATTATTTATAGTTAAATAACTACTTTGCCCATATTGAGACATAATTTATTAACTGGTGAAAAATATAGTAAGTGAAGGGATTTTTGTTGTGTAAAAGTAGATCCCTTCTCTTTTGCTTGACGTTTAGACCCGCATACGGCCTCTTGCTGATTCAGTGGTGGAGGTTGGTCACGTGACACTTTCTGACGCCTTTATAAGCAAGCGGCCGTCATAAAGTTTGGCTTGCCATTGGTGAGGGTGATAAGGGGAGAATAACTCTTTCGACCATAACTCTGAAATCGTCATTTACATTATTTGAAATACAAAATAGTAGAAAAATCCTTAAATTGAAATTGAACTTAAAAGATTTAAGAAACCTATTAAATTAAAAGTGAAAGTTAATTATTTCTAGTTAATTAACTACTTTGCCCATATTGAGACATATTAACTGGTGAAACTTAAAAAGCCCAATATAGTAAGTGAAGGAATTTACTTTACAGATATTTGTAACAATAAAAGAATTATTCGTGTTTAAGTATAAAACTGAACGTTGCGGTACCACACAAGTCAACTCAGATCTGCAGATTTCTGTTCTAGAATGCTTACACATTTAGTCCTTCTTGAGAGATAGGATGCAAATTATGCATATCATCTAATCTAATCTTTTAAGAATATTCAGGAGAATTGTATGGTCGACAGTATCGGAAGTCGCACTTACAACTAACAAGTACAGCAATGAGTAAACAAAAGCCCTCAAGTCATTATCCACCGGATTTAAAGGTTAAAATAGGTCCAAAAGCTGACTGAAATTTAGACAAAATTAAATTGTCAGACAGATGAATTATGATTCTTTTCGCAGTCTCGAGCTCTCTTAATGGGGTTTGATAGGAATGTGAGATTTGATATGGTTCGAATTATTTGTAGAGAACGCAAACAGGATTTCTTTTTTTTAATAAAAGCTTGCTAATGGCCCTTTTTCTGAAATTTGAAAAACTCAATATTTCAAGCTCTCGTTAATGTTACAGTGATGACAAGTGACAAAACATGTTGATATTTTAAGCATTTATTTTTGATAATTTGATACGATTGCAAACCTTAATACTGAAAATGGCTTAAGTTCTACAAATCTCTCTGCCTGAAATTGTATCTTTTCTGACGTTGGACACAGACTGCCGATATATAGGACCTCAGGAAGTGTCTTATATCCATAATTTTGTCCTCAAAGAACTTATTGAAATCACGTGCCAACGGCCCTGGGGATAGGACTTTGTTTTCTCATATCCCTCAACATGAGTTGAGGATTTTGTGTAGGTGTTTCGGTTTATACGCAAAAAATCAGTGATTTTGTTTTTATGAAACACCTCTTACATGTGTAATCAAACAACTTTTATGTTTTCGTCCTAACAGAATAAAAAAATAGAGCCATGGGCTCTGTAGCTCATCAGACTTTTGATAGAAATAGGTGTTTGGGTTTAGAACATGGGGTCATGGGCAGTGTAGGAAATATAGCCTGTCCCAACGTCAAAGTTATTCACAATCAAATAAAAAAGGCCCATTGCCCATTTGGGGTCAAGGGGTCACCGAACCTACAATTCAGAATCCCCATTGTCCAAGGAGTCTACACACAACTATTAAGCTATCAAGACCTTTTGGAAATGGAGAAGAAGATGAAAGTAGGATTTTAAGGTTTTGACCCCTCTGACCTCATTTGGGGTCATGGGGCCACAAAATCTACAACTGAGAATCCCTATTGGCCAAGAAGTCTACACACAACATTTCAGCTCTCTGAACCTTTTGGAACTGGAGAAGAAGATGAAATTAGGTTTTTTAGGTTTTGACCCCTGTGACCCCATTTGGGGTCATGGGGTCACCAAACCTACAATTTAGAATACCCGTTGGCCAAGGAGTTTACACTCACCTTTTCAGCTCTCTAGACCTTTTGTAACTAGGAAAAAAGATGAATTCTATTTTTAGGTTTTGACCCCTGTGACCCCATTTGGGGGTCATGGGGTCACCAAACCTACAATTTAGAATCTCCAGTGCCCAAGGAGTCAACACACAACTATTCAGCTCTCTGGGCCTTTTGGAACTAGGGAAAAAGATGAAATTAGTTTTTTTAGGTTTTGACCCCTGTGACCCCATTTTTGGTCATGGGGTCACCAAACCTGAAAATTTGGAATCCCCGTTGGCCAAGGAGTCTACACACACCTTTTCAGCTATCTAGACCTTTTGGAACTGGAGAAGAAGATGAAAATAGGTTTTTCAGGTTTTGACCCCTGTGACCCCATTTGGGGTCATGGGGTCACCAAACCTACAATTTAGAATCCCCGTTGGCCAAGGAGTCTACACACATCTATTCAGCTCTCTAGACCTTTTGGAACTAGGGAAAAATATTAAATTAGGTTTTTTAAGTTTTGACCCCCGTGAACCCATTTGGGGTCATGGCGTCACCAAACGTACAATTTAGAGTCTCCAGTGCCCAAGGAGTCTACACACAACTATTCAGCTCTCTGGACCTTTTGGAACTAGGGAAAAAGATTAAATTAGGTTTTTTAGGTTTTGACCCCTGTGACTCCATTTGGGGTCATGGGGTCACCAAGCCTACCATTTAGAATACCCGTTGGCCAAGGAGTTTACACTCACCTTTTCAGCTCTCTAGACCTTTTGTAACTAGGAAAAAAGATGAATTCTATTTTTAGGTTTTGACCCCTTTGACCCCATTTGGGGTCATGGGGTCACCAAACCTACAATTTAGAATCTCCAGTGCCCAAGGAGTCAACACACAACTATTCAGCTCTCTGGGCCTTTTGGAACTAGGGAAAAAGATGAAATTAGTTTTTTTAGGCTTTGACCCCTGTGACCCCATTTTTTGGTCATGGGGTCACCAAACCTGAAAATTTGGAATCCCCGTTGGCCAAGGAGTCTACACACACCTTTTCAGCTATCTAGACCTTTTGGAACTGGAGAAGAAGATGAAAATAGGTTTTTCAGGTTTTGACCCCTGTGACCCCATTTGGGGTCATGGGGTCACCAAACCTACAATTCAGAATCCCCGTTGGCCAAGGAGTCTACACACATCTATTCAGCTCTCTAGACCTTTTGGAACTAGGGAAAAATATTAAATTAGGTTTTTTAAGTTTTGACCCCCGTGAACCCATTTTGGGTCATGGCGTCACCAAACCTACAATTTAGAGTCTCCAGTGCCCAAGGAGTCTACACACAACTATTCAGCTCTCTGGACCTTTTGGAACTAGGGAAAAAGATTAAATTAGGTTTTTTAGGTTTTGACCCCTGTGACTCCATTTGGGGTCATGGGGTCACCAAGCCTACCATTTAGAATCCCCGTTGGCCAAGGAGTCTACACACAACTATTCAGCTCTCTATACCTTTTGGAACTAGGGAAAAAGATGAAAATAGGTTTTTCAGGTTTTGACCCCTCTGACCTCATTTGGGGTCATGGGGCCACAAAATCTACAATTGAGAATCCCTATTGGCCAAGAAGTCTACACACAACATTTCAGCTCTCTGAACCTTTTGGAACTGGAGAAAAAGATGAAAATAGGTTTTTCATGTTTTGACCCTTGTGACCCCATTTGGGGTCATGGGGTCACGAAATCTACAATTTAGAATCCCCATTTGCCAAGGAGTATGCACATAAAATATCAGCTCTCTAGAGTCATTGGTTCTGGAGAAGAAGTCGAAAAAGAGAAAAGTTTACCGATGGACGGATGGACGGACGGACGGACGGACGGATGGACGGACGGATGGACGGACGCCGGACGCCATGCCATGCCATAAGCCCATCGGGTCTTTCAGACCTGATGAGCTAAAAATTTAAAATAAAAACGCCACCATCATGGATTTGTGTATCACATCAACAGAACAAGCAAATAAAACAACCTATGATACAATTAATTGTAAATAAATGTGTGTACGGGACTATGAACCCTTGTTGTTTAAGTGTATTCGAAATCTCCAAATGTTTTACTTTCGTATTCCCTCTAAAGTCAATGTCATCTGACCCGTTTGGCTCGTTACGTGATCTGTCTTGATGGTTGTACGGTTTGAACACCCTGCAGTGGTATCAACAAGAATTTGAATGCATTGGCTATTGATCAGATTTCAACAAATTTATCTTCAGAGCAATATGCGATAAAAACACTAAATCAAACCTTCACAGAAAGAAAACTACATTCTTTGTTCTTATCTGGCTATAATGTTTTTATGATCTGTGAATGTGAAATAAGATATTTGTTTGTTTTTTACTTTTTAAAGACCATGTTGATATCGAGTAAGGAAGAAAAAACATAGTTTCACTCGTGGCTGCTTTGTCGTGATGATATTAAAGTTTTCTGCCTAACGAGAGGAGATAAACATTTGTTCTATTTGTTTTATGAAGTGTCCTTACGTTAACAGTCTTCGACGCTGGTCATACAGCATTTTACTAATCTAACAAATGTAACAATAATAAGGGAACACAATTTTAACAGAAATCATCTGTTCAAGGTTTATAATACACTGTAACATTGTGTACGTCAAGTTTTAATTTATACTTAGCTTTTACTGTGCTGTTTTGTAATCAATTCTGATTAATTGAATTGATTTGTCATGGTCAGTCATATTATACTCCTATTTATATTTATCTAAAATGCAGAACTGTTTAATACTATACACTCTAGTAAACTATAAAGATGTAAATGTCCGTACACAATACACTACAGCTTCAGGTATCTCGATCTGAACTTAGCCAAAAGATAACAAAGATTACACCTACCATATGAAGATGCTACCAATCCGATGAAAACCACAAGCGTCCTCATCTCGTTACCTTCTGTCAGTATTAATCTCAAACCTGTCCTCTTTACCTGTTTGTTAAATGTGATGTAGTCGTCCGTGAACACTGCAAATATGTGTTAATGGTCCATCCTATTCAGTATCTCGGATGTAGTTTCGATTTCCTGCAATGTCCATGGTTAGTAACAGTGAAGTTTGTCAATTAGTCCATGTTTGTCTAACATCGAGGAACTTGAAAGAATAGATGTGTTAACAAGAAAGACTTTATACTGATAATTATTTCTTTCTATGGTATATGTTGTATAAATCTATATTGATTTACAATAAGGTTAGAAAGCACTTTTTATTTAATTACATATAAAAAAATGAATATCTGTCAAGTTTTGACAAATAAGTGTTTCGCTCATCTAATGAAGTTAAATATTTAATAATTTCTACCTCATGTCAATGAGGTAAACTGATGAGAAAAGATAGATATATTTTAATGGCTTTATTTACTGATGAATCATCAAGTATATGACACCAATTCTGTTCTTTCGGACAAGAGGCTCTTGTTACTGAGCGGTGACAGTAACTAGGAAAAGCTATTTAAAGTTATTAAACATCCCTGGTCTCTGAGGATGCGCAGTTAAACAAATGTAAAAAAGATTGCAACTATTTTAAAACCTGGTCATTTTGGTATGATTGTTACGGTCGTACCTGCTCGTATGGTTGAGTAAGGGTGTTTGTATGATATATATATAAATTTAACGATATATTGTTTTCCTCATTCATAATGCAACATCTATGTTATCAATATTTTTGCATTTGTCTCTAATAAACTTTTGATGACTTGTAGTACATATTGTATCGTTAGATGTATGAAACGTTTTGTATGAATTATATAAGCCATAATCAAAAGTGTTCTCATAATATTCTATAAATATTATAGTTTTCATCGTTGCATTTTCTGTAAACTCCATAACGTAGCGAAAACAAGTTTAATAAAACTGCCGTCGACTTATTAGAATGTTCTTAATATGCTGAAATCCGGATGGGCATGAGTTGCCATTTTCATTAATTACAAACTATTGCACTAAAAGGGATAGTCTTTTCATGATAAATGAATGTTTCAATTGGTATATATGTATCATCCCAACTGCGGATCCGTCCCATCTTAAGATGGGACGCGTCCCAACTTGGGATTCCAAGTTGGGACGTCCCATCTTGAGATGGGACGGGGGATACTAAAACATGTTAATAATATTCATATTTTATAATGATTTGTGTCAGTAAGACATGTTTTTAGATAGTTTTGTTATATTCTTTTCACACCTACGAAGAAAAGTTGATTTGATGTTCATTTACTTCACTTTTTCACTCGGTTTCATATGTTATCGAGTACGAACGATTCAACACTACTCAAACATTTATTTAAAGTCATATTTTTTTACTGATTGAATCACATTTGTTAGGCGACATAACAAAATCAGATCAATTTATAGATTTATATTTAGATAATACATGCGTAGATCGAACAGCTGACATCACAGAGACATCTTTGTATCTTAGTTTCTTTACAAAAAGGTGGTATAACATATTAACAATAAAAAATATATAGTTATTCAGATCCAAGTTTTACAATAGTAGTGATAAATTGCTTTTTTAAAATATATATTTAAAAAACGTACCTGATACAGAGAAATGAATAGTCCATGCAAAAACCTTCTATAAACAGAAATTAAGGTACTCTCCATCGTTACAATGCAGCAATGAATAGACTGAATACGTTAATGTGTCAGCTTGGCGTGACAGAGAACGGATTAATGGGCACCAAATTGCCCACCGTAGGTAGTGTTAGGCTAAAACAACATTTGGAGACACCAAAAATCCATGTTGTTTTAACAAATTATTATCTTGTTTATCTACTTGGCGACTTGGTTGATTGTATCAAATGTAAAAGAAATTAAAAGTTCCTATTATCGAAGTCTGGTTCCCAAACATTTTAGATATTTTCATCTAATGCCAACCTTAGGGTTTGAATATTCCCAATATCATTATACTAAAATCTATGTTAACGGCGACAAATCATTGTCACAGAGTGTTACTGATTTCCTAATAATATATATTAATCATTTCATAAATGATACCAATCGATTTTTAAAGCTCTTTCCTAAAATTTTTACAAAAGTGTAAGGAAGACAAAGCTTATATAAATTTGAGTTTAGTAAGAATAATTGCAAATGTATATTTCCACTAATGTACTTGATATCTAAATCGTTTTATGTTTGTTTCAGGAAAAGATATTATATAGGCATTTGCTGCCTGTTAGCTAATCCTTTTTCCTTTTTCTATATATATTCTGAATATTGTTTAATATATGTTTTATTGAAATAAAATACCGTTTAAATCATAGTAATATACTTACTAACCATTATATGATTACACATATTGCATATTTTCATACAATGAAATATCGAATGTTTTACAATAAGCAATGACAGTTTCAATATCAAATTTGTATAAGCAATAACAATATGAATCATTTAGTCCTCTGAAGATTTTACATTAGTACATGTATGTCAGCACAAAATAACTCGATAAGTGTAAGTATATCAATGAAGCTTCATTGGTGTGTATTTACAAACTTAATGCCTTTTTTTCGGGGGGACATGTTAAGTAGCATATTTAAAGATTAGTTAGGTAAACTTTCAGCTGTAAAATAAAAATATCACGCTCAAATGTAGTTCTTCCCTCTCGCCTACTCATCTTATTTGACTTATGTACGGATCAGTTGATTAACGTATTAGTAGAAACAACACAACAATTCTCTCATTTCAACGCTTCTAACAAGCCTAGATAGACGCTTGTACATATAAAAAATAACCTTTTAATACTGATCAAAATCATGTGTTACGTCGGGCTAAGTAGAAAAAATGTAGAATAATTTTTCTCAACTCTGTACCCTGGTTTGTGTCAAAAAATCTTGTGAAGGTAAACAAAGTTTTTTAATAAACTCAGTCAACAAACTCCGTTTATAATCTTCTTGTAGTATTGATAAGAAATGAGTTGAAATATTCCATTTTTAAATTAGCATGAATAAATTGCCTTTGCAATATTGAATATCTTAACGTATTGTGCTGCAACTGTACATCGTATTTGTTTGACTTTGTGTTGTATGTTGGATGGTTTCAAAATATAATTTTTATTGGAGCGGCATTAATATAAGCTTCCAGCTTGCCTCCAAATCAAATTTCTTTTTATAAAGATGAACAAAATATGTTTAAACCATAATCTTCTTTTGTAAATCTTGGAAACTAAGTTCTCATTTTTTAAAATATCTATCAAAAAGCCTGCTATTTCCCCATAAATAATCAATGAATGATGTTACATTTCATTTTGGTTACTTGACATGATAATCGTTCTGTTAATGAAAAAAGTATTTTGAATATATTTAGTGTGGCAAAACAATTTTCATCGAATAACAATACAATATACATAAACATTTGTTGTTGGTTTTGGTTAGGGTTTGATCACGTCTGCTTCCACCTATCAGAGATATTGCCGATAGGAGCAAATGCCTTGGTAACTATGAATGATGATCATTGACTAAAACAACAAACGCTCGGCGTGTACCTTTGTAGTGTTACAGGCATGCTCATGTACAATTGGTACCCATTCTTGTCACTAATTGGAAGGTGACACACGGGTATTAGTGTCATAACCGAACCGGATGTTTACCAAAACCCCTTCTTTCGGACATCCCCCCTCCCCCCACCCCACACCCATCTCTGAACTACCAAACAGGTATGTTTGCCATTTGCATCACGACACTGATCAGATCAGGTTCGATCGGGAATATGAGGAGGCATAACTGGATTTATTTACTGGATATCTTATAAGCATTGACGGAACGCCATTTATAGGTTAGTGTTTGAGAATTATGTTTAAGAAACATAAACTTTTAGATTCAACTATCAAACACAATATGTACATTGGAATCTTGCTTAACGGAACGGTTTATGTGCAAGAAATCGAACTGATTACAAGGCATTAGATTAGCATTCTTGGTATTCACTAAGAGTAGGTTTTGAGTGTATAATTGAATATCATTTTTTTTTATTTGCTTAGCATGCTGTCATAATTAAAAATATTTAAGAATATAATGAAATAATTTATAAAATTTTGTATAAGAATTACTTTTGAAATCGTATTGGGCTACGATGAAAGACTCGTATGCGATGAGAGATAGATATAGCCAATAGGTCATGAAAATCAACATAAAATCGAAATATCTTTCGATGTCCTTAACACGCTTATCTAAATGACACATGTTAACATGTTATTACAAAATTCAACATTAGAATAAGGATATTATGAACATGTTAAAGTATCTGCCGTCCCATCTTAAGATCGGACGTCCCAACTTGGAATTCCAAGTTGGGACGCGTCCCATCTTAAGATGGGACGCGATCCCAAGTTGGGATGATACATATATACTTCTATGTCAAATACAGGGCAAAGGTTTATTCAAAGCGTGTATTACATCTGAAACGTTGTTAAATATGTTGTCAGCTATCAACGGTCGATCTACTTCTCCTATTCAGCCGGGAAGAGGGAAATGGAAACTAAGTCAGGATGATTCACCAACTGTACATTAATGATATGCTTGTATAGATCCTCCGATCAACCTGAGCCTTACGCTTGAAAGAGAAATGTTGACTTACATACGGAGCTAGTTGTTACCATAGCGGGAAGTGATATAGATCTTAAATATAGTTACTTAAATAAGAACTAGTTACTAATTTATTATACGTTTGGAATTAGCATTGATTGGTTATACTTTGTTGTGACATCTCCTAAGTAAGGCTCTTTTAGTTTATTTCAGTTCCTTGTTGACAGTTTTTCAAAATGCTTAAACTAAAACATGTCTGATATGCATTACATCTTACAATTAATCTTCGATCCAACAAAACAATTAAATAAGAATATATAAACATTATCTTGTGATCATTACTTTTAAACTGTTCTGATTATTTCTGTATGAGCTGTATCACTGCAACTATAATGTCTCGATACCTTTGTTTTCATTTCATCTTTAAAATGTTAAAGATCAGAACCAAGAAAAACATTTCAATTTTTTTCATCCTTATTGATCAATTACAGTGAGGCCACAAGGCACCTTAAGCATAAAGGGATTCTTATTTCTATTGTTAAAAATGGTTAGAGCACTGTTCTGTTTTGCTTGTGCGTTGCTTAAGGTTGTCTTTTGAAGAACTGAAAGCTACAGTAACTGTTAACGCGTATTTGACAGAGCTACAAGAAAATCTCATCGACATGGATATATTGACAATTGTGTATTCAGATAGATGTTAATACATGGATATTATCCACAGATGATTACTCTTACAATCATCTCCTATCAAGAGTTATAAAATTGTAGATCATTGCATATTTTATCAAAATTCATATTTGACACAGACAGCTAGGGTAATTTTTGTTTTGGACTATGCATGTTTTGAATGCTTCATTCGGACTAACAATAAGATTATCGTACCTTTGTTCCAAAATACTCTGTTGAATCAGGAGTAACCATTTTAATCATGACAATTGTATGACAAGACAGTTTAAACAACGTCTTCTTAAGATGGCATCAATTAATACGAACTTATGATTGGATGTAGAGGAGAAATATCGAATGTTATTGTTTTTGAGTTAAAAGAAAAATTAGGAGA
>OV121083.1:25760215-25891552 GCA_921293015.1 Phorcus lineatus | reverse complement strand
TTGGCGGCATTTGTCATGATTCGATCTCCGGACCTCTTGATCCGAAGCTTCACGCGCCATCCACTGCACTATCCACCCCCCAGTTTTAAATAAGAAAGAGTAACATCGGAGGATTCTGACGGAGCTCCAGATAACTTTAAAGGCAATTGGGTATTTACTCCCATGTAATTTCATGTTTTGAGGGGTAAGCTGAATTTTGTGTACACCCAGAAATGTAGTTTCAAGAAGTAATGTTATATTTATGTGTGGTGATACAGAACTTGAAGTAACCGACTGTTATAATTATCTAGGTTTACTTTTGACGGAGCATTTAGATTATTTACGTATGTCAAAATCTGTAGCTAGTTCAGCTATAGTCGTGCCCTTGGGTTGTTAATTACTAACTATAAATTACTAGGTGGTATATGCCTTATCATACTTATTCAAAATTATTTTATTCTATGGTTTGGTCTACTATTAGCTATGGTGTATCAATATGGGGCACTTATAAATTCTCATGTATTGAAGCTGTACAGAACCGTGCCATGAGATTTTTTCTTGGTTTACGTAAATATGCACCAAATAATGCTGTTAGTGGTGATATGGGTTGGTGTCCACCCTTTGTTAACCAGTGGCGAGAAGTTGCTAGATCTTTTAGACGTTCTTGTAACTTAGATCCGTTCCATATAACAAGTAAAGTTGTTTTTTTGAGTGATAAATATGCTGTTTTAAAGATACGGATTTGGAATTTCAGAGTTCACGTCAAATTTTCTGATATTGGGCTTCAACATTTTAATAACATAAAGGGAAATTATCACATACCCTTTGTTGTTTCTGAAGTATCCAGTAATTTATTTGATCGTTTTATCTTTAATTTGAAAGAATCTATTTCTAATGTAAATGCCCAAACTTGTAAAGGAGGTAATAAGTTAAGAACTTATGCTACTTTTAAAGATGAATACCGCCCGGAATTGTATGTACTATGTCAAATGCCTCGCGCTTATAGACGTGCCTTAGCACTTTTTAGATGTGGTATTGCTCCTCTAAGAGTTGAAACTGGAAGATATAACTGTACTCCTTTACAGGAAAGAACATGTTTTCATTGTGAGGCTTTTATTGAAGATGAGCGCCATGTTTTATTGCACTGTCCTCTTTATTCTATTGAAAGAGATATCCTTTTTAGAAAATGTCAAGAATTTAATGCTACGTTTATGTCTTTTAACGAGTTTGATAAGGTAATATTTTTACTGTCCAATCCACAAATGTCTTTTAATACAGCCAAAACCTGTTATCTTATTTTAAAGCGGCGACAGGCCCTTTTATATGATTAACTTATATTGTAAATAGTTGTATTATTTACCCTGTATTCCTTTTATTTCTTATTTAACACGTTTATTAGTCTCTCATAAATCTGTAAAAATTGCATGGCTCAACATTTTAATTCGATTTTTTATGCATATATTTTATTGTATTTTACCTGTATTTATTATGTTGAGGTGAGACTCAAATAAATCATCTGTCTGTCTGTCTGTAAAGAATTGAGTAATTTGATCATAGTTTATGATCCTTATTGAGTAATCAACAAAACTTAAATTTTTCGAATACGATTAATTGCTTTTAAATGACTTACATATAATTAGTTTATATGTGTATATGTATGTAATAGTGTGAAATTAAAGCATTTATTTTAATATGTGTTCTGTTATTTTTATTCAAGTGTATATACATGTTTATAGTGTTTGGTATTCAACAGATGTTCATAAGATTGGCAATGAACAGTTGTCAATGAGTAGCATTTTAAAGGTTTAGTTTATTCCTCTGATTGGTTTGGATCAGTCCATTATCTTTTTATAGGGAGGGCAGGTTATTCCATCTTGCTGTCAGTGCTGTCACTGTTGTGATCACCCAAGCTGATCAGGATTGGCTAATTTCAAATCACTAGGTCACAGCCATATTTTCACTTGCACTGCACCTGTCACCCTCACCTGATGTGCACACCAAGACAAGTCCATATCTTCATTTAAGGTTAGTAATCAAATAACATTATAGTTATATTCACAAATAAATGCATTAATAACATAAATAGGTATAACTAAGCATGTTCAAGTAAAGTAATTATGATAGTGTAATTACTAATTATGTAAATCATCTAGTATCAGAATGCGTGTGCGAATGCTCATTTTATCAGTTTATATCATAAGTGTGATTTGATCACACATTGAAGACAGCATTTGTTAATATTGTATTTTGTATGAGTCAATTATCATGACTGAACTATTTCCAGTCATCTTACGTTTTTGTACATATTTTTATGTGTATCATTTGCTTGGCTCAGGTATAACTATCCTGGTCTAGCATGCAGAGGGTTTAGGACCGCATATAGGAATAGATGCACTCCCGTGTCACCCACAGGGTACGCATTGTCTTATAGTCCTTTCCATATTTGTATAAGTAAGGTATTTACTTATTTTGGTGTATTGAATCATTTGTATGATATCATGTAACTGATTACGTGGTAATATATATATATAACCAACTGGTGGTTATTTCTATATGGAATATATATGACATGTATATTTCTAAACGACTATGATGTATGCATTACTGCAGTTCATGGTGTCCTTGCATTTGTATGTAAATGATGATTTATGAAATGCATTATAGTAATGAAATATGTTGTGATATGTTTACATTTTATGATGGATGATTTTGTATTTATTATTTTACGATTGTGTTACAGAGTGTCGTACATCTACCATATTATTCCTATGGAATAAAGGAGGTATCTCACACCCCGCAGTCGTTATTCTCTTTTGTGATAGAGGGTAATTTCACGACCGCAACAATGGAGCCCCCAGTGAGGAAACCTCGTCTGCTGGAGAGAAGTGGTCATCCCCTTGTTTGATAGAGAAGTGTTCATCCCCTCAACGCTTCACAGGACAGGATAGACAACAGAACAGTACTCTGCTACACTTCGTCTCATCCGTGGTGAGAATATTGATATAGACTATAACATTGCATGTGACAGTTTGCTGTTGTGTTGAAGACGAACATTCCAACATATTGCTTGTGATAATGTGAGACATTTTCTGATTCCATCAATCCTTGGACACAGTGATCACTATGGACTTATTGCTTTTCTTTGACAAGCCATAAAGGCATGAGTTGATAGCCATAAAGGCTCTAAGTTGACATATGCATTAGTTTGGTGTTGCCTCATTCATTTGTGTTTACCTTGTTCATTCTTTCTATACTTATGTAAACATATCCATTTAGTGTATACTTATGTATTTATAATATTGCCATTACTTTTGTTTTCTAATTTATTGTTTGATACCTAACTTTGTTTATCCTTGCATACCCTGTTTGTTATAAGCCAAGCTTGTGTTCTTTCCACATATTGTACTCAACAAGTATAACTTAGTGTAATTTGATTACATTTCAGCTGACTGCTTGAGTGTGTGTTTGATTGATTAAACAAATAAGGTCAATTAATCATTATTAATCAATTAGAATCATAATTAATTAAAACTTAAACTTTCTATAGGTTAATTAATTAAAGTATACTATAATTAATTAAATATCTAATTAGCTATTAAATTATCATCAACTCCTCTTTATTTAGCACAGTTCACTTTATTTCACCTAGCACATTTTGCATATATAATTATGTAGTTATTATTGCTAACTGGTTTTTGGTTTTGCTGCTTCTGTGTTCATCGGCTTTAGGCCTTGTCATTTTGAAGTTGCATAATATCTGCTGGGACTTATCATTTTGTTTAGTTATTAGCTATCTTATCTCTGGTATATTATCCCTTTGTGTTTAGAATTCTATTGTAGAAAATAGTTTATATTCATATCCGCGTCCGACTTCGATGTACATCATGATGTGTCGACTATTTATTGCGTTTTTGTATTTCATCGCTATTCGCGGCAGTTTTTGCGTTTGAAAAGTGTGATTCTTTCAAACCACACACATAATTAGTTACCTCATTGTCTTGTCTTTTCTTTATTCTTAAAAACTTGGTATACCATACATTGCACACCACACCAACCTTGTGTTATATCAACCATAGAATTAGTTGTGTTTCACTGTAACTTTTCATGATGGAATTGGAACAGGAGGATCTTGATGCAATGGTTGAGGCCTTCAGAAAGGCTGGTTTTGCACCCAAGAGTGACAATGTTGAAACTTTCAAGAAGTGGGTAAAGGATTTGTCAGACCAGGACATCTCACCTTCTGTTAAACAGGAACACGTGGAAGAGCATGTAAAAGTGGAATCCAAGCCTACTTCTAGAACAGACATGACTTACCATAATTTTCCAAGGTTACCCATGTTCAGTGGAGAGTCTGGGAAGGATACAGAATATGATCTTTGGAAGTATGAGGTGGATTGTTTGCAAGATTCCAAAGTATATAGTCAGGAGACAATTCTACAAGCTATTCGGAAATCTCTCAAAGGTGAAGCCGCACTTGTGGTAATGAAATTAGGACATAAAGCTTCTATCAAGGATGTGTTGTCCAAACTCAGAAGTGCTTTTGGGACTTTGAGAAGAAGCTCTACCCTCATGTCTCAATTCTACAGTGCATGCCAAGGAGAGAATGAGGACATTTCATCTTGGAGTTGTCGTCTTGAACGATTACTTTATCCTTTGGCGGAACAGAAATCAATACCACCAGATGAACAGGATGAAATGTTGCGAACAAAATTATGGGATGGATTGTCACCAACTCTCAAAAGTTTAGCTTCCCATAAGTACGAAACATTGACAAGCTTTGATGACTTGCGCCTTTGCCTCAGGGAATTGGAATTTGACCTTAATCGAGGAAAACATGACTCAGCTAAATCAAAGTCCAAGCAAGCTACTGCACACTCTGCTACAGTCAAGGAGGAACAAGGGAAGGACCTGTTAGAGATCAAGTCAATGTTCAAAGAGATGCGTAGTGAGATAGCTGACTTAAGGGATACACAGAAGCACATGACAGCCCAGATTAACCAGATTCAGTCAGCTCCAATGCCTCAAGAGACTTACACTCAGGATCCTACTGGATCATCTCGGGGATCACGTAAAGGATGGCGATCAAGGTCAAGAGGTCGAGGACGGCAATGGACACAGCCTCCTCGGAATGATTGGTCAACACAGCAACATTTCCAACAGGAGTTTGTTCAACCTCAGGAAGTTGTTCAGCCACAAGCACAGGCCAGCTTTGAACCTTCTCAACCTGTACAAGAACCAACCTGCTGGAGATGTGGATACCAAGGTCATCTTGCATATGGATGTCGTGTCATTTTGGACCATAGGAAACAGCCTTTAAACTCCAACAGGCCTATGGGAAGGGGACACACTTAGGCCATGAAGCTCGTCCCAACCAAGAAATCATGGACAGACTGGTAGGTCACTCAAATGAAGTCATGATTGATCTTGAGGATATCCCTGTGAAAGCTTTGTTGGATACTGGAGCCACTGTTTCATTTGTGTCAGAATCCTTCTACAATGCCAACCTGAATCATCTGCCAATTCAGCCTTTGGATTTTATACTGGATATTGAGCATGCGGGTGGTAATTCTCTTCCCTATCAGGGTTTTGTAGAAGTTAATATCAGGTCACATGGTAATGGTTTAGACGTTGCTAAGGCTACTCCCTGTTTACTTCTTGTTGTTCCAGATACTAGGTATAATTGTAAGGTACCAGTTCTCCTAGGGACTAATGTGTTATCACATCTACTTTCAGAATGCAGGTCTTTACATGGTGCTAGATTTTTGCAGAAGGCTAATCTCTTTACGCCATGGTACTTAACCTATAGGAATTTAGTCATTCAGGATAAAGAGTTGGCTAAGAATAATGGCAAGTTGGGTTTTGTTAGGTCTGCAGAGCTTAACAGTGTTACCATTCCTGCAAATAGTACAGTTACTATTAGGGGTCAATTGTCGCATGGAGTTCCCTACAGACAAGTTTGTGCTCTTCTGCAATCAACTGTAGAGTCTGCTATTCCTTCGGACTTAGACATCGCTCCAACTCTAGTAAACTACAAATACAGGGATATTGATGACATTGACGTTTTGATATCAAACGTTACAACACAGACAACTGTTATCCGTCCTAAGGCTTTACTCTGTGAACTTCAACCTGTTCATATTGAAGGACCTCCTCAAGGAAAGCCTGTTGATTCTGATAGCCTTATTAACCAAGTTGAGATCAACCAGGATGAACTTTCAAAGGAAGAGATAAGTCAAGGGTTGGACTTAATCATGAAATTCAAGGATGTGTTCTCAAAGAAGGATGATGACATAGGACAAACCAACTTAGTGAAACATCGGATTGAAATGTATGATGACACACCTATCAAGCAGCGACATAGACGGATTCCACCTGGCATGTATGAGGAAGTGAAGAATCATTTGCAAGATCTTTTGTCAGCTGGTATTATAAGACCTTCCTACAGTCCATGGGCATCCAACATTATACTAGCAAGGCGTAAAGATGGCCGCTTACGCGTCTGTGTGGACTTTCGCGAGATAAACCGTCGGACTATAAAAGACAGCTACGCTTTGCCAAGAATTGAAGAACTGTTAGACTGTCTGGGCGGAATGAAGTATTTTTCTGTCTTAGACATGAAGAGTGGCTACCACCAGGTAGAGATGGCTGAGGAGCATAAAGAACGAACAGCTTTTACTGTGGGTCCGTTAGGTTTCTTTGAATATAACCGGATGCCATTTGGTCTATCAAACGCCCCAGCTACCTATCAACGCTTGATGGAAAAGTGTTTAGAAGGACTAAACTTGAAAATATGTCTCATATACCTTGATAATCTGATTATATTTTCAAGGAACTACCAGGAGCATGTGGAACGGTTAGAACTTGTGTTTCGCCGTCTTCAGGAGTGTGGTTTGAAACTCGCTCCAAAGAAGTGTAAATTCTTCAAAAGAAAGGTCAGATATGTTGGCTACATGGTTTCCGCTGATGGAATTGAGGCTGATCCTGATAAAGTTGACAAGATTCAACACCTTCAACACCTGAGCAAGTACGACGTTTTCTAGGCTTTGCAGGCTATTATAGAAAATTTGTCAAGGATTTTTCAAAAATAGCAAGACCTCTTTCGGATCTTCTCCCGAAGACTTCACCCAAGAAAGGCAAGTCTAGGAAGCCAAAGAACACACAGGATTGGTATTGGGGACAACAACAAGAAGAAGCCTTCAACACACTGAAGACATGCTTGTCAACACCACCTGTACTAGGATACGCCAATTTCTCTAAACCGTTTGAGCTCCACACCGACGCCAGTACCCAGGGTTTAGGAGCAGTCTTGTATCAGGATGATGACCAAGGGAAGAAGCGAGTAATAGCCTAAAGGAATAGCTGAAAGGAATTACTCAGCTCATAAACTGGAATTTCTCTGTTTGAAATGGGCAATTTCTGAAAAATTCCATGATTATCTATATGGGAATGACTTCGTAGTGCTAATTGACAACAATCCTCTCACGTACGTATTGACAACAGCTCGCCTTGATGCTACCGGACACAGATGGTTAGCAGCACTATCCAGCTATAACTTCACCATTCAATACAGACCAGGTAAATCTAACATTGATGCGGATGCGCTGTCAAGATTACCAACGGAATGTGAAGACAATGGGGCACTTGCATCTGAACTTGTGAATGCCATCTGCAACAAAGTCCAAGTGTCAAACTTAGTTGAAACCCTATGTTTGTCGGCTGATGCAGTTGTCGAGGATGATTTTGAGGATATCAACAAGTGCCATACCAATGCCAAGGAATGGAGTCATGCCCAACATAGAGATCAGGCCCTTGATATTATCATGAGAAGTGTTGAGACAGGACAACGAATTGACAGAACTCATTACATTGGGAATAAAGAAATGACCTCGCTACTAAAGAGCTACGATCATTTCAGGATAAGGAACGGGGTTCTTTATAGAAGCATTCGTATCGAGGACTCTCAGAGAGAACAGCTAGTCTTGCCCTCTAGATGCAGAGCAGCAGCTCTTAGAAGCCTCCACAACCACATGGGACATCCCGGAAGGGACAGAACTCTGTCACTGTTAAAGGAACGTTTCTTATGGCCAGGCATGGGGCGTGATGTAGAAGTTCATCTACAGTCTTGTGACAGATGTTTGAAGAGGAAGTCTGTTCCGGATAGAGCTCATTTGGTGAACATCGAGACAACACAACCACTAGAGTTAGTGTGCATGGATTTTCTTTCACTGGAGCCATCAAAGGGAGGTCAGGAGTATGTGTTAGTCGTAACCGATCATTTTACCAAGTATGCTCAGGCTTACCCTTGTAAGAACACATCAGCCAAGACCACAGCGGATCTTTTCTTCAACAACTTTGTAACACATTATGGACTACCAAGAAGAATCCATTCAGACAAAGGAGCAAACTTTGTTGGGAATTTGATGACAGAACTGTGTAAACTGCTAGGCATCGAAAAGTCTTCTACTACCCCGTACCATCCGATGGGCAATGGTATGTGTGAAAGGTTTAACAGGACTCTGTGTAACATGCTAGGAACCTTAGAACCGGAAGCCAAAATGGATTGGAAGAAGCAAGTCGCTCCACTAGTGCATGCATACAACTGCACAAGACACGAAACAACAAAGCACTCGCCATACTTCCGCATGTTTGGACGGCATCCAAGGCTACCTATAGACCTTGCTTTCGGTCTTGATGTTGAACCTGACAAACCAAGATCACTGCTACAGTATACGGAATCGTTAAAGAAGAGACTAAAGGAGGCATATGATTTAGCTGCAGCCAAGGCAACAAAGTCTCAGAGTCGACAGAAGGAGCACTATGACAAGCGGGCTCGAGCAGCTATTCTTGATGTCGGAGACAGAGTTCTTGTAAAACGTGTAGCATTTGATGGTCGTCACAAGATCGCGGACAAGTGGGAGGATGACATATATGTGGTAATCCAACAACCTAACACCTCAGTGCCTGTATATGCTGTAGGTAAGGAGAATGGAGAAGGCAAACGAAAAATTCTTCACCGGAATCTTTTATTGCCAGTTGGATCCCTACCACGACAGGGTATTCAAGATTGTCAGAAGGGATGTGATACTCCTGTACCAAAGCCACGCAAGGCTTTACCTCCCCCTACACCAAAGCTAAGGTCATCCAGACGACTCAAAGGATTGAACCCAGAGCCTGAAGATAGTGACGATGACTCTGTTGTAGTCCCCATCACTTCATCCCAACAGTCAGTTTCGCGTACAGATGTACACGATGGGCCAACTGATGTTATGGCAGGAGAAATTGATAATTCTGCGATGGATGATGATGATGAAGTGGAACAGACAGAGGAACCTACTCCAGATCAGGAGCAGGTTAGTGAGTCAGCTTTAGGGCCAGACATTCAGCAAGAAGAAGCTGCACCTGACGAGGAAGAAGATTCAGGCGCAGCCGGAGAGACATCAACTGTTAATCCTCGGCAACCTAGACGATCCACTCGTGAGACGTCACGACCTCAGTGGATGAGGACGGGAGATTATGTGATGTCGGCTGCTGCAAGCACGGATTGGATGAGACGTGCAGAGTACCTTACATCGTTGATTGGCACCGGAGTGCTGGATGATGTAAGTGCCAGAAACACCTTGTTGCAGTTAATTTCCGGCAACTGTAAATGATGAGGACATCATTTGTATGCAGGGGGGAAGTATGTAATAGTGTGAAATTAAAGCATTTATTTTAATATGTGTTCTGTTATTTTTATTCAAGTGTATATACATGTTTATAGTGTTTGGTATTCAACAGATGTTCATAAGATTGGCAATGAACAGTTGTCAATGAGTAGCATTTTAAAGGTTTAGTTTATTCCTCTGATTGGTTTGGATCAGTCCATTATCTTTTTATAGGGAGGGCAGGTTATTCCATCTTGCTGTCAGTGCTGTCACTGTTGTGATCACCCAAGCTGATCAGGATTGGCTAATTTCAAATCACTAGGTCACAGCCATATTTTCACTTGCACTGCACCTGTCACCCTCACCTGATGTGCACACCAAGACAAGTCCATATCTTCATTTAAGGTTAGTAATCAAATAACATTATAGTTATATTCACAAATAAATGCATTAATAACATAAATAGGTATAACTAAGCATGTTCAAGTAAAGTAATTATGATAGTGTAATTAGTAATTATGTAAATCATCTAGTATCAGAATGTGTGTGCGAATGCTCATTTTATCAGTTTATATCATAAGTGTGATTTGATCACACATTGAAGACAGCATTTGTTAATATTGTATTTTGTATGAGTCAATTATCATGACTGAACTATTTCCAGTCATCTTACGTTTTTGTACATATTTTTATGTGTATCATTTGCTTGGCTCAGGTATAACTATCCTGGTCTAGCATGCAGAGGGTTTAGGACCGCATATAGGAATAGATGCACTCCCGTGTCACCCACAGGGTACGCATTGTCTTATAGTCCTTTCCATATTTGTATAAGTAAGGTATTTACTTATTTTGGTGTATTGAATCATTTGTATGATATCATGTAACTGATTACGTGGTAATATATATATATATAACCAACTGGTGGTTATTTCTATATGGAATATATATGACATGTATATTTCTAAACGACTATGATGTATGCATTACTGCAGTTCATGGTGTCCTTGCATTTGTATGTAAATGATGATTTATGAAATGCATTATAGTAATGAAATATGTTGTGATATGTTTACATTTTATGATGGATGATTTTGTATTTATTATTTTACGATTGTGTTACAGAGTGTCGTACATCTACCATATTATTCCTATGGAATAAAGGAGGTATCTCACACCCCGCAGTCGTTATTTTTTTTTGTGATAGAGGGTAATTTCACGGCCGCAACATGTACGATTTCATTTTAACGCATGACTCGCATTTCAAATACAAATCGTCGTCTATTTCATTTAATATTAGCTATGTGTATTTTCGTTTCCAATCATCCAAAGTTCGTTTTTAGACATGATCACGTGTGTGCCATTTTCTCTGGGTCATATGTGCACTCACTTCGTTAATCAAGTTTAATAATATTTTTTCGCACAGCCATTGCACAACGTCATACCTTCTTATAATTTCGTTTAAAATGTCTTTGGCATAAGCGTTTGCCTCACTACTAGCTTTACCTTCTTTGAAAAAATCTAATATTTGAGTTTTTTAATTCGAGTGGGTTGGTTTTCTCCCTAGTGCAGCCATTTTACTTCATTTGATTGAGAGCTTTAAGTTCGAGTTGACGCATGCGTCTTAACGAATATTATAAAACGCCGGGTAAGGTTTGCCTTGTGATTTCTGAACGCGACCCGAGAGTCACAAAATCAAACGACGTTCTAGTGATCACGTGACTACAAACTCCGTATAGTGACTGCTTAGATAAATAGTTTAGTTGTAGACGTCGCTTTCGCTAACACTGTTGTAGAGTTTGAAATGCCGGAGAGTGCTGTACGCAAGATGATATCGTTAATTGAGTAAAGAACGCAAGGTCTTTGTTTTAATTGGGTTTAAGGTGAATCCAATGCGTTTTTTGTACTCCCTGATTATTTTTTAATTGAGTAAATTGTTAATTTATAACGTGAAATAGGCAAATACGCGCTCTATCTGGAGCTCTGAATTCTGGATATATCAATCTTTAATACGATGAATTTATTGAGACCAGTTTATCGCGGATCGGTATTTTCAAGTACAGTTAACAGTTATTACGATATACTTACTTATGTTAAGGTCACGTAGATTTTAATTTTTTCGGTTGTTCGTGTACCCTTATGTTTGAGATGCTTATCCATTTCTCCTATATAGGTAAGGTTGCATTTAGAC
The DNA here is from genome assembly GCA_921293015.1 of Phorcus lineatus. Taxonomy (NCBI): domain Eukaryota; kingdom Metazoa; phylum Mollusca; class Gastropoda; order Trochida; family Trochidae; genus Phorcus; species Phorcus lineatus. Next base: position 25,879,741 of record OV121083.1, on the reverse strand, counting down.
CAGAGAATAGCCAATCTCACAAATAAAATCTTATATTGCAGCACTACGTTACGCAAGTTATAGAGTCACAAGGCCCCATCTCAAAAGTCACGATCACCTGTTCCTCCAATTTGACAACTTGAAATAATTTGAATATGTATTTTCATTTTTTAACAAAATCGGACAGAATTAGTTATAGCATCTCAGTCTTTGACGGAATAAGGGTCAATCTTATTAGCATATGTACATAAATGATATATACATGTATTATATATCAGGACAACAAGAAACCTCTTATTGGTATCAAGATGGTTATGGTTATTTCTTTTCGCGAATTAAAATAGTCCTCAACTAATATAACAAACAAAAAGGCAAAACGTTTATTCAACGTATCTGTTTCCAGAAATAACATTTTGTATGGGTCCCGTATACTAAAGCATTACGTTGAGGTGTGCAGACCTTGATTTACAAAAGATAATTTCATAGCTTGCGATTAGACTTTTTCACCAACAAACCGAGACAGGGTAAATTGAAAGCAACGTACAATACATTCATTTGTATATGTAGACAGCTCGACATTCTGAAAACAGTCGAGAATTATCGTGTGTTGAAGAGCATTGACGTTCACGTGAAATGGAATTTGCCTGCATCCTAGAATACGGGGCGAAGTCGGTTTGGTTGATTTAAATTATGTCACTGGTAAATCTACACGCGTTATGTACATGTGTAGTTGAGAATTTTAGATTATTTAATAATGCTAATAATGAAATTTGATAATTTGATTACATTGGAGAATCGCATAAATTACGTTTGAGATTTACAGTTCATTGCATCTTAAGATAAGTAAGCACTTTATAACATGTAATAATGGCAATTTTATTAATTTTCCTTTAAAACGTATACGCTAAGTAAAAAAATACAACCGTCACTCCTTACTCAAAACACTTTATCCAGCCGTAAACAGTTAGCTCACACAGGTTAATCGAATACCGTTGGGGTGTTTTGATTATGGTCACTTGGGCTTTAACTTTCACAGAAACAAAAACTTTTACATTCGGAATAAAGGAACATAAGCCAGAAAATGGCAAGATTGTCTTATAAAGTCGTACGATGTGAAACCTGTCATGTTACACAGATCTGAAATCTGAAGTTTCACAACTAGGTCAGGTCACAAAATTTCTATACCAAATTAGAAGTTTTACGTCGAATTTTGAAGGTATCTAATCAGCATTTTTGCATCTAAAAGAATTATAGTTTTTTAAAGGAACTCAATGCACTTTTATCTTACCTTATATTATCGTCATTAATTAGCTGCCACGACTAAGTCGCTATCAGTTCTTATCCAGTTTCCATTGCCGCCACCGCAAATTGTATTTAGCTTTACCACTCAACTCTATTGTTCTCTTAAGGTCGGTAACTAAGTTGATCATCGTGTTTTGCTCGTGCTCAGGTGGTAAGTTTATTGAATACAGTTGTTCAACTGACTTACTCAACTGTAAACAAATTAAAAGTTTTAAATATTTGGCTCTCATAGTGAAGATGATTCGTAAAATAACATATTTAGAATTTCAAAATGATTTTTTCGAAACCGAGGGTAGAACCCGTAACTTCTTATTATTTGTCCGAATTGCTCAGACTGCTGTCGCCGACCATATTTTGACACCGTTTATTTATCTGGAAGCGCCATTTATATTGTACCAATTGTATCAACAAAAGTAGCTCTATTAATAGATAAAGACCGCATGATGATCACTGAATAGTGTGAAACCGGTCGGGTATTCAAATCATTTCCAGACTTTTGTTTTTTATCTATTTATTACTTGAACTATGAAGATGTTTTTTGTGTTGTATGCTGTTTGAATTTGATACTAATGGTTGAATGGTACGTTAGTTATACCAACCTCGTTGTCGGCGTGTCACCTAGATACGTGCGATGTAATCCCTCAACGCTTCACGTCTCGGAATCACAATTCGCACGTGCCTAGGTGTTCCAATTCATGCACACCCCCAACTCGGTTGGCAACCTTTACTTCTCGGTTTTCCGGTAGATCAACAAGCACCAAAATACTGCAACATGAACTACCTAGCAATATTTCAGCCAATGAAAACACCGCCTGCAAATAGATAACCTATTTGTTGTCACCGGGTGAATGCAATGAAAAGAAAAAGGCGAAAAGATTCATAGTCAAAGTGCACATTCGAATAAATTTAGCTTTCTGATAGCAAATACGGAAATAACTGAGGCTTCTCGAATGATCACTTATGAAACAGCGTTGCTGATTGCACAGATAACATTGATTACATCCAATCACGCTTCAACATTTCTAGACCGAGGAACGATCATATTGGAACAGAGGTTCGTATAGGAATTCATGGCGGAGCTACCTCTCTGAGGAGAGAATGGCACTTCTCTTGCTTCTGGCAAATTCCTGAGTGGCCAATAATTGCAAAGCAAAACTATCTGCACAGTTTCAGCCAATGAAAACACTTCTTGCATTGAAAGCTTGAATGAGACCAATTCCATGATTCAGTCGCTGACGGTGTTCTGCCAAGAAGACTCAAAGTGCACAGAGCACAGTCAAATAGTTCTAGTTTTCCTGATTTTATATTATTATATTATACAATATTATATAACAATGTCGCACATCAATTTGGAAGTAAGAAATTGTAAGTTCATGGTTTTTATTGTTGTTTTCTTACAATTGTTACATCGACTATGAAAAGTTCTGCGCAAATTATATGCAAATAGTCATTGCTTTTGATTGTATCTTCTCTATATAACATGTATTCATGTTTTAGAGTAACCTCACAGAGGATGTTGTGGCACGCCTGCACGTTATTGGTTCTTGCCGCTGCATGTAAGTATGTGAAGATGTAATTGGCATAATCTTACAATGTAAACTGAATACCTAGAGAAATGTTACACCTCTTTGTATCGGAATATCATTTTTGAAAAGTGATGTGCCCAGAGACACTTGGTTTATTGTGTTTAAACATTTTTATATTGTACCAATGGTATCAACAAAGAGTTAAGCTTTTTGATAAAATGGCCTTCCTCTGATATTGTTAAACAGAATCTACCTAAATGTTTCAAGTATTTCCCTAAAACTATTGCTATCATTGACTGTACTGAATTCTTTCTACAGAAACCTAGCATACCCTCAAGTCAGAGAATTACATGGTCCTCATACAGTGTCTAGAAAGCTTTATGTTTGACTCCTGAAGCTTGTAGGGATTCATGTTTATTGATATGGTGACCCAGTGCCCCCCTATAAGGGCCACAGGGACAATTCCTTCCCCAGAAGCAATCCAGCAGGCACATAGACGTCTAATCATAGACGTCTATTAGTCTATTAGACGTCTAAAAACGTCTAATTATAGTCTAATCTGTGGGAATAGAAAGACGTCTAGGCTAGACGTCTACAGACGTCTACAGGTAGACGTTTATTAGACGTCTAGTAGACGTCTTTTAGACGTTTGATAGACGTTTTTTAAATTTTTGTTAGACATATATCAAACCTCTATGAGAAGTGTAAATACCTCCCAAAATATTTAACAGAAATCTGAAAAACGTTTAACACGTGTCCTATAGTGGTTGTGTTATACCCCAGTATAATAATGATATGCGGTCGAAACTTCATCAGAGTTCAGGGCTTCAAACAAAAACCTGTATTTTGTAAGGCACAATTGCATATTATACATGAAAATTGATACATTTAAGTCCAACTATTTCACTATTTAAAACAATATAATGACATAATGGATACTTTTTTAGAATTTGATATAGTAACTTAATTTCATGTTTAGGTTTACATTTTCTTATGAATAGATTCTAAAAAATCAGAATAAGTGATGAGCAAATGTGCCTTGAAATGAAACAAGAAATAAGCTCAAATAAGATGAAATAGTTATTCAATATCAAAAACTATTAAATGCAATCAATATATATATTGTAATAATAATTCAAATATTTGCTTTTATATGTTTTGAAAAATAAAATTAACTTTACTTAGAATCAGATTTGTCAAATCTTCATATCATTGTCCAAAGCTGAAGAGTAATTCCTAAAGTGTGAATGTTCTGATTAAAGGCCATTTTCTTTCTACACCTTCGAAGAACATCTTAAAAGAACTCCGCCGTTCTTGAGAATTATATCCTTGATTGCGTCCTTGTAACAGATTTGTCAAAGTATCTGAAAATGAATTGAAACCTTAATTGTTATCTCAATTCATGATCATGTCAACATTTGTACCTATATGTTCAGATGCAAATCAAAATATATGTTAACATTGTTAAATATTTGGTAAGCTACGTGTCCGGAAAAAATTGATTTGATAAAAATATAAATGTATACACAGACACCAAATGAAACTTATATTACTAACTAGAAACTAATAAAAGTTGAATCTACATAAGTCAACTATTATAAAAAGGTTTCTTTTGCAGTGAATTAAAATGACAGTTATCTGAAAATGAAAATGTTCCACACTGAATCAGGTTCTCTGCATTTTATAAGGGTGTATTAATAATTAATATTCCACTATGAAGAAAACACCTAGGGAAAGAATTTGGTTTCAGTCAAAAAATAGAGAAAGCTATATTTTCCTTCAAATATGTATACTAACAAAACACTACACACATGTTTTGAAGTAGCATCACAAAATTACGAGCTGAAAGTTATTAATGGAAGAGGCTGTACCATCAGATGCACAACCATTGAAAACAAAGGAAAGATACCGACGAAGAGAATCTTGATTACTGACAAGGTAAAACTAATTAGCGTTTCCTATATACAGAAAACATAGTCTTACCTAAACTGTAGACGAAAATATCCGTAAGGAACACCACTTCAGATGCGTTGATATCGAGAAATCCCATCTCTTTTGAGAACAAAGGAATGAAAATGGCGCCTAATTAAAGCCGATGTAAGGGTCGCAACCCTGCATGGAACAGCATATGTGCACTGCATTGACTACAATTTCGATTAGGATTGAAGTTCGAATCTCTTCACCCAGAACATTTCATAATTTTTTTCTTATAAATTTGTACTTTTGATAAATCTATAGGATGTAATATGAATAACATTTGAGTGTTATATATAATTTGATGCAAATATTTTCTTTACCTACAAAATATATTGTAATATTCATGTTAAGTGACAAAAATCTTCAAAGTTTAATTCCCAATTTTGGAAAGGTTTGTTTATATTCAATAAGCAAAGGAAACATCTTTCAAACTGAAATATTAAAGCATTATAAAAGTGAATAAAAGTGCAGGTCTATCTATTCAACGTCTAGGCTTAGACGTCTAGATGAGGACGTTGAATAGACGTCTATTACACGTCTAAGCCACTTTAGACCTAATTTAGACGTCTAAAAGACGTCTTGTGCCTGCTGGGAAAATGTCTAGAAAGCTGAAACCTTGTGTTCGACTCCTGAAGCTTGTGGGGATTCATATTTATTCATATGGTGACCCAGTGACCCCTAATAAGGGTTATTGGAGCCTCGCCCCATAAACTCTATTTTCATCTTCCTCTTCAAGTGCAAAAGACCTTGAAAGTTGAAACCATGTGTACAGACTCCTTAGTTGATGGGAATTCTAATGTTTACATTTGGTGATCCTCTGACCCCCAATAAGGGGCCCAAGGGACAACGCCCTGAAAATCAATTTTCATTTTCTCGAGATGCAAAATGTCTAGCATGCTAGAACAATGTGTGAAGACTCTTTAGCTCATGGGGGTTATAATTTAGAGATTTTGTTGCCAGTAGATGCTGACACTGTGACCAATTGTAAAATAAATCATAGATTGATTGATGAACTACAGAGCCAACGGCTGGATGTTTAATAAAGAGAATATCCACAGTCAATTTCAGTGAGGATCATTTGAATACTCATGTATAAACCAAAACTTCAGACATAAAGAGTCAGTTCAAATCTTTCCTACATCATACGACTGCTGCAAAATCACTGATGGATAGCATTGTACTCTTATGTAACTTTTGTCACACAAATAACGTTATTTTCTTTGTGATTTTTGGTCAAAAAGTATTTCTCGATCGGGATATATACAGTATATTTGAATAAAAGATAGAATTATATGATGACTGATATCTACCATTTTCTAATGCACTTCCAGTCGAGAACACTTCCAGTCTGATGGTTCACTGCATCCATGAATCCCACGATGAGACTGCGTGTACTCGAGGCTGCAAGCCAGGCTACCTTGGTGCCTTCTGTAATGAGACATGTTCAGAGCACTGTGGTGGAGCCTGCAGTCAGGACACAGGACACTGTCTGACTGGATGCAAACCCAACTGGTTCACCTCCACCTGCTCCCAGCCCTGCAGCGGAAACTGTGTGGACGACGTGTGTGACAGGAGGAGTGCAGAATGTCTCTTGGGCTGCAGGGACGGATTCTACGGACTGAATTGTAATGAGACCTGCAGCGCAAACTGTACAGAGGGGAAATGTGATATCTATGGTGGTTGTCACTGCGAGAAGGGTGTTCTTGATAAGTTCTGTTACATAGATTGTACTGACAATTGTATTGGAGGTGCGTGTGATGTTGACCTCAACGGACAACTGAAATGTTTGCAGGGATGTAAGGAGGGAAGAATGGGTCTTTTCTGCAATGAATGGTGTCCCAACAATTGTCCGGCTTGCAACTCATCATGTGTGTCCAGAGTTATGAAGAGACGCACGGAAAGAGGTGAAAGATGTTTCATTTTGTAAAAACAGAACAATTCATGTTCTTGACAAGCATAAGTTTTAATACAAATCTTGAAAGTTACAAATATGCTTTTAGACTCTTTGATTTTCTATATATAACTATATGGATTTTATTGATTGTGATCTTAGATGAATATTAAGTGGACTTACCTTAAACCAACAGCTTATAACTGATTGTATATTTCTTTTAGAAAATACTTTTAGACTATTCAATGTTATTGCTTTGTTAACAGGTTATCATATAAATCATATGTTTTAGAGACCCCGAATAATTGTTTTGAGAGCAGCACTTGCAAAGATGGATACCGAGGTCCACAATGTGACATCTCCTGCCCAGCCTGTCGTTATGATCGGCATTGCAACCTGTCCTGTGCTGGGGGATCGTGGGGGGAGGAATGCCATTTTGATTGTCCACAACACTGCTCTAGGGCATCTTTTGACGGCAGGAGCTTGTGTGATTTTGAAAACGGACTCTGTAAATCAGGATGCTTACAGGGTTATTTTGGCTATAAATGCAAGCACATATGTCCAGATACGTGTCATAAGAATTATTGTTATTTGAATAATGGCAGCTGCACTTGGGGTTGTGACCCAGAACACTGGGGCCCATCTTGTGAATATGGATGTGGCAAGTGTATAGATATGAAATGTCAACGGAATGGGTCATGCACCTGTATCGAGGGCTATTATGGACCAAGGTGTGAGGTGGAATGTTCGGACCGATGTAAAGGGAATTGTAGCATTACAATGAATGGCAGTCACATATGCGAGACTGAGTGTAAAACGGGTTTCACTGGAGTGGACTGTCAAGCAAGGTGTCCTTCTGACTGCTCGAGAGGTTGTAACAGGAAAGATGGCACTTGTGCTGGTAAGGATACCATTGTTGTGTTGTAAATATTCAATATCCTTTTATCTTGGTATAGTTTTGAGTTTTTAACTGCAATATGAATTTATGTCTATTTAGATTAGTTGCCGAAATTATTAATTCAAACCCCAAAATTTTTTGAATTTTTAGTATTTGATTGTATATGGGGTTGAAAAATTCATCGTGTTGAACTAAATAGTTATTTCAACATGTAAGAGACTATAATGAAATAAGGTGCATATAAATACCTATACATTATCTTTAAATGATACACAATGACAGGTTTGTAGTTTGTTACAAGACAAGGTTTGGAGTATATATTATTTTTTGGGTCCTGATTACTCTAAGGACACAAACAAAAATGTGGGCATGTCACTTATTTTTGTAAGTTGACACTACAGTTTTTTGGGTTTTTTACATTTACATGTGGTTACATTTATGAAAAATTAAAATTTCTTGCTACAGCTAGCGTCATTTTTGAAGCAACAAAAAGTAAAATTAAAGTCATAAAGCTTCCCCGGAGAAACATTTACCATTTTATGCAGCCATACAGTGGATAATGTATAACCTATTTGATATTGATTAACATTGCAGTATGAAATAAGGTATTTGGTTAAACAGATTTGTTAATATATTGCCATATATTGTGTCACGTGTATTGTCAAACCTAATTACCTTCATCAAGTTTCAATAAAGGCTGTTGATCATGTGTGAGGTTAAATTTATAACTAATCAGTGCATTGTGTATTAGCTGATTGGAAATGTGCCAGGTGCTAAGGTCATTAACTTTATAACTTAATTGCCATAATGTACAGGTGTGTGGCACTATGTTGTAGACTGTTAGGTAATAACTTTATAACTATATTGTCTGGTGTAAAAAAAGTAGTGTTAGGTAACTAAAAAACCTCTCTCTGGTAACATACCGGTACTAAAGTACTGAAGGAAATTGATATATGCTTTTCAGCGTAATATTTTTATTTGGTTGAAATAGTTAAAACTGAAAAAAAAATTCATATTTGCAATACATTTCCAAGCAGGCTTTAACTTACATCACAATCAACAATAAATAACAATCGAAGCATGCAACAATCTTGAAACAGGAAATTGCAAATGCATGTGTGTTGCCATAGTGACTGAAATTGACAATAAAAGTTATGAATTGAACACATAAATAACACAAGGGGGAAATTGTCTACACATTGAAAATGCAATTCTTGAATAATTGCGAGACTTGATATAGCAATTACAGAATGTAAAATAAAATCATTTATTGATTGAAATATAAATATATATACATGTATCCCTGCAGTGAGATTAAGATTCATTTTCATTTAGCTTTCATCAGATTCATAGATTGAAGATATTCAAGGTGCACGGTTTTCTCTCTTGTAAGGTCATCTTATTCATCTTAATTTGTATTCAAATTCTTCATTCCATTATATATCCAAACATTTTATTTGGTGCATGTTAGAAAGTCCAATTTCATCATTGACAGCACTTCTACAGTCTGCTTGATAATAATGACAACCTATACATGCAGACTGTCAGTTATTGAAAATATATTTTTTGAAACATAATTTTTTTTAAATGTGTGAATTATTGACAATATTAGCCTAGGTCACTCTAAATTGGTACCACTAACACTGACGATTAACTCTTCATTATCACTCATTACTGGTTAATAAGGCCAAAACCAGCTGCTCGGAACTGTCGTATCCCAATGACTAGATCCGGAAGTTGGCGAGCGGCAGTTCATCGAAAATGAAATCTCATTGTTACAATCATGCAAAGCAGAAACACGGAGTAACGATATTGAGTTGACACTTTAAAGTGGCACAAAGTAGTAATAAATATTCTACATGTACAATCGTCAATCAGCTGCACAGGGGGATAGTCGATTTGTTTAGGTGTACAAACAAAAAACAGTCACAATGGCGGCAGATATCAGCTTGGGTTCACTCGATCGGCATAATTGGAGATCAACAACCCAAAAGAATAACAACAACAGTTAATGTCAAACAGAATATGTCGATGATTTAAATAGCTTTAGTGACTTACGGGCTTTTTACAAGTACCATCAGTGGAGATATATACGTTCACGACCGCTGGAATCTTTAATGAAAACAATGACACAGATCAGCCAGTCGTAAGAGAGTCCTGACTATGCCGTCACAACCCCCTAGCACCTGATTTGCTAATAAAACGTTTACCGTCTGTTTTCCGGAAGTGTTTATAAAACTTTTCTGTTGTTGCTATTTTCAGGTGGATGTGAACCTAAATAGATGTTGATATTCATTCTGAACTGTGTAATGAATTATTTCCGCTCATCGTACCCCCTCTGTGGATATGTTATCTTTAAACCAATTCCTTCAACAGACAGTCAAAAAATGTGGTCAACTTTTGATATTAGCTGTAGATTCGTTAGGCCTATTTTTTCTGCTTCTTGAAGATTTCTGTTTAGTGTTGGCTTTACTTTGATTAACAATATCGTATAAAGTCTGACTATTAAAACAGTTACAATGTTTATTTTCGTTATCATTAATTATTCATCTGCAGTTTTCTATCGTAGTCATTCTTGGTTGGTTATGTAAGTAATTTATTCGGAAAATGCTATGTATCCTCCAAATTACATCAATGCAATCGACTTACTAATTATACGCATATGATACATTATCTAAATAGGTTCTCCAAAGACCCCCATGAACTTCAAAGTCCTCAACTCCACCACAGACTCTGTCACTCTGACCTGGACTCCCCTGTATGCTGACGGCGACTACACTCAGATGTTCCTTGTGGAGTACCGGGTACAGAACACGTCCGAAGACTGGAGATCCAGGACGTTTCGTTTATCCCAGAACAGCTCGGTATTTGTGGTACTGAATGGTCTTCAACCTATGACCAGGTATGCGATCAAGATCAGCTCCGTCACGGTCAAGGAATCTAGAAAAAGTCACAGTCCTATTTCAAAGGAAATCTGCTTTTCTACGAAAGGTAAAGACTTTTATTCGTCAAAATCATTTTGGTAAGTGAGTGAGTGAGTTATTGTTTAACGCCGATTGGGCAATATTTCAGCGATTAGCGGCGTGATGTTGGTAGGTAGAGAGGCGACTTGTTTAAAGAATTGTTCATTCTAGTGGCAAATTGATGTAGTGATTTCAATAAAAGTCAAGGAAACTTTGGATGATATAAAGCAGCGTTGATGATATAATGCCCTTTGCAAATTATGTTTATTTATAACTGAACACATTTTCATCACATACTGGGGATGTCTAGTGAGTTATAATGTTTTGAAGATAAATAAACGCAATATCAAATAAAGGACTTCTTAAGAATCAGCAATTAATCTTAATTTGAACATTTTATTTCATATTTCTAAACATGTATATAATGTGCAAAGCTGAAAAAATCGCAATGCAAATATAAGCTTTTCGTAATATTTCAAAATACCTGGCTCTGACAAAGTTGTCAGGGCGAATAGAAATTACCTCCAACCATTAAAAAACTGCATTAAGGAAACATCCTTTTCTTGTTAAGAGTTGCTTTTGAATATTAATTGAATTTTTCGATCACCAACACAGGTAGCTCCGTCAAAAATGAAAAAATACAACCTCTGTCTTAATTCAAAGGTTTCTTGGTCACGAAATGTAGATGTAATCAAAGTAAGCTGTGCAATCAGCGACGCCGTTTCAAAAAAAATTTCCGTAAGCTTTCAAAAACCTTTATTCAAATATGCACTTTACACATGAGTCGTCTTAACAGAACCCAAACGCCTCATTTTGCGACTGTTTCATAGCACAGGCCTGTGCGACAACAAAGACATGTATTTTATTCATGCATTCGTTATTTTCATTGGCTGAAATATAGCCATGTAGTTTAGTTTGCAATATTGTCCCGCTAGGGGAAACTGCCGGAAGCCCGAGAAACCTTCGTATGAAGACATAGCTTGTATAGGATTATGACGGAGCTACCTGTGTTGGGAGAAAATGTCGATCAGCGGAAAAAAGCAAGAGTAACCCGCCTTCGGGAAATAACATCCTGGCAAAGATTTACTTCACTTCAAATGTTTGAGCTTGTATGAATTTGACAGACAATGTCTTGTGTATTAAGAGAAAAGCTTTTGCCATTCAAAAGTTGAAGAATCCAACCGCAATGCAATAGTAGATTATGAGGCTAATGAGACCCCTATATTTTCAGTTTACAGTTCAGAGAATACATAATTTGCATAAAATAGTTTTTTCGAATATACATAATAAGTATGAGTATATTTAATGTTAAACATAATGTTAAGTCCATTCGACGCCTTAGTGGTTCTCGACCTAATTCTCTGTAAACCAAATAATTGGTTGTTGAATCTCGTATAAATAATCCTGTGAACTCCATGAATTTCAAATATATGCTTTCAATGATACTAAGATTTTCAAAGTCCAATAACCCTGAACCATTTAGCAAAATCTATATAATTGTTAAATCAAAGTCGATAATATGGCAATTCTTATACATTGTTCATGGACGTTAAGGAAAGGGGCATTTATACCAGTACTTGTAATGTAATGTTTGACCCCACGCCACACATTTTCGAAAGCTTTTGCGAAATACATGATGGCGCAGTATAATTTCCGTTAGAATTTGGGACAACATATGTATTGCACATATATTGTCGACTGTTGTTTCGGATATCTGCCTGTCTCTGAATAATCATAAGTTTTTTCGCTTCTAAAAATTTCAAAATACATGAATAATATAAAATACTAATATTATCTTTTCGAAGAAGCTAAGATAGAATAGTTATCAGTTGATACGAACCTTTAGATTAATAGATCGCTTTTAATACCAGTAATTCCTACCTTGGGTATGTATCCAGTCATTTTCCCACGCAAAGCTTTACTATCGCCAGTCTCGAACTGTCCACGTTAACCTTTGCTGCCAAACTAAGACGTTTTTTAGTAATCTCCAGTTACCTCCCTTACCATGGCCAATCGGCGACGCCGTGTCATTTATGATATAATCAAAATGGCCGCGCCTATTAAAAGTGACCTGTTTGATAAGAATACAAAGAAGTACAGCATTGTGAACCTTAACAAAATTAGGGCAGTTTACACTTTGTCAAATTATTTTAATAGCTGCACATTTTTCCTGAAAAATATGTAAAAATCGATTCTATCAGCGGAGAATAGATTTTTAGATATACGAACAAAATCTAAGGTTTGTGCAATGCATTTTAACAAAGGTGTCCCTATCATCAGGGAAATTATGATTTAATTGATAAAATAATATCTTTGAACGAAACAAGGTAATATTATCATTGAACAAATTAAATGCAATATTGGTCCACATTTAGATTTGATCAAGCATTTGCAGAACTAGAAAAACTATTCTGGTACAAAAGTACCTCAACTCAGTCTTACCCGACGCTCATGTTTAGTGGGTCAATTAAGACAATATGTCAACAAATTTGTATTTTTTAACAATATATCTTTTGATGATATTCAAGTTAACTTATTTTTGAATAATTTAATAATTGCATTCAACTATTTTTATCTTTATCTTGAAAAAAGATATTTACAAATATTCTAAATCTTGTAATATCCTCTTAAAACAGGCGGAAAGGTTCATTTTTTTATTCGGTTATTATTTTTGTTTTAATCAAATGTGACATTCATCACATGTGAAAACCTGAATGAATATTCCATGGGCACTAATCTTATTATTGATTGTCCAACTGTTCATAAATAAAAGTACAAGCCAAACGGGCAATATTTTATGGAGAGAGAATGCTTTTTCAATTACGGCAGTGTTAAAGGCACGTACGGTTATATTCACAAAATGAAAATAATACCTTGGACTTTAAATCAGTGAACATGGAAGCATATACAACTTGATATTACTTTGTTTTCAGTAGGCCAGTAGGCTAGAGATCAAGGCCAGAAAAGTCTTATGTCGGCAGCAAGGGTTAACTTGGACAGTTCGCGACTGGCGATAGTTAAGCTTCGCGTAGGAATATGGTATCCAGTTGATTAAACAGAATTGAATAAAACATGGAGGTACCCCATTATATTTGATGATACTCAAGTTGTATAAAATCAGATACCTCAGCTTTATTTGACTTCAGGACTGAAATGACTTTACAGACCTTTTCAGTAGTGTTATTCTCATTAAATGTTTCCGCGTTCCATAGTTTTTTGTTAAGTCGTTATCAATAGTCATAGAATGTGTTTGGATCTACATTTTCCTATCTTTTTCATATTTTCCATACAACGTAATATTTTGACATTCTTTGGTTCATAGCATGGTTAATGCATATGTTTTCATTGACAGTTGCTATTGATATTTGAAATCAGTTGCTATTGCTATATGAAATCGGTTGCTATTGATATTTGAAATCAGTTGCTATTGATATTTGAAATCAGTTGCTATTGGTATATGAAATCGGATGCTATTGATATTTGAAATCAGTTGCTATTGATATTTGAAATCGGTTGCTATTGGTATATGAAATCGGTTGCTATTGATATTTGAAATCAGTTGCTATTGATATTTGAAATCGGTTGCTATTGGTATATGAAATCGGTTGCTATTGATATTTGAAATCAGTTGCTATTGATATTTGAAATCGGTTGCTATTGGTATATGAAATCGGTTGCTATTTATGTTTGAAATCGGTTGCTATTGGTATATGAAATCGGTTGCTATTGGTATATGAAATCGGTTGCTATTGGTATATGAAATCGGTTGCTATTTATGTTTGAAATCGGTTGCTATTGGTATATGAAATCGGTTGCTATTGGTATATGAAATCGGTTGCAATTGATATTTGAAATCAGTTGCTATTGATATTTGAAATCGGTTGCTTTTGGTATACAGTTTGTATGAAATCGGCCGTCATACTTTTATTTTAAGTTATTTGTGGTCAGGTTGACGGACAGGAGTTGGCGGTCTCTCAATCTTTTTCACGTAATACGAAGACTTAAATGATGAAATCATATTTGGACTTATCTTTATCATTATTAACAATCAATATATATTTGTCGACCATATTCATCCAAACAATAGAAAGTATAGTTTATGTAGAGTAGTGGAGTCTTTTCTTTGTTTAATTTGAACTCTTGTGTCATGCATTGACCATAAGTAAGCAACGTTGTTTCGTCTGCTTAAGGAAAGTTTACATCATTATTTTAATCAATCAATATATATTTGTTGATCATCATTCATCCAAGCAATAGAAAGTATATTTTATATAGAGGGGATTCGATATTTGTAGTTGAAGCGTCATTGCTTTTTGTCAATGTCAGTGTTGATTCTCCTGCTTGGATGAACCATTTAAAAACTTGTCATACAATGTTGTCGTAGTTAGTTATGTCATTAATGCACAAATGCAGAATCATGTTCAAGCACACTATACGTAACCATTCTAACTTTCAATTACTCTCAATTCACAAAAACTACTTTTTTCTTTTTTATTTTCATATGAAAAACATGTATATTTTGTTGTGTCACAAGATTTGTTTCCTTGGTTCATCTAAATATCTCAGACTTACAGATAAATGCATAACATTTTTTTCTTGAATTTTGATAGTCCTTAATAATATAGTAGTGTTAGACAAAACAGATATTGACATGGCTCTTTGAATGAAGTTTCAACACAAGATGAATACCCGAGGTTGAAGTAAATCGCAAGATTTCTACATTTCTTCATCTCAAACACTGTCATTTTTTTTTCAGATATAAAACCACCGACCCCCACATCACAAGGTCTTCAATATACGCCAGCCTACTTGTTTCATATTCCCTTTACCGTAATTGGCATAATTGTAATTTTCCTCATCATCATCATCGCCTGCATTATAAAGCGGTTCGTGTATATTTATTATTTGCACAGGTAGTTTTATCAAAAATAATCTTATAGCTTCTGACAAGATGAGTAATGCATGAATGACTACCGACCATGTGTTTTCTTGTTTGAATAGAAATCATGAACAAGAAAAAAAATAGCAGTGGTCCTCGTGATATAAATTAATTTAGATGACCATTCTTTGATTTACATGTCTGTCTTGTAGGATATACATGTACCTTCTAACTGATATTGACTTAATGCTTATACAAAAGAGTGTAGTTTTGTTTACTCATCTCATTCTTTGTTGGCAACGCTTAATGAAGGGAATATTAACAATCTTCTAATCTAAAAGTGTAAACATTTCAGATTCAAATTGTTAAAGGTATCGCAATTTTAACACTTTGATTTTTTAGAGTGTTTCCAAAAATAATATATATGATTAACTATTTTCTTGTGTAGCAAAAAGAAAATCAAAGAACAAGTAGATTCATCGAATCCTGCTCCAGGAAAGATTGACGAACAGGCAGAATTATTGAATCCTGCTCCAGGAAAGATTGAAGAACAGGCGGAATTATTGAATCCTGCTCCAGGAAAGATTGACGAACAGGCAGAATTATTGAATCCTCCTCCAGGAAACATTAACGAACAAAAAGGATTATCAAACTGTCCTCAAAAAAACACTGGCACACAAACAGCAATATCGCATACTCCTCAAGGAAACCATGACAAACAATCAGATTCATTGATAAGTCATCAAGAAAAGATTGACAAACAGTCATCAACATCTAACTGTTCTCAAGAAAACATTGACGAACAAACAAACTCATCGATTTGTCCTAAAGGAACAGAATCATCGATTCACTTAGAAAATGACAAAGACCTATCGAGCAATGGAAAAAATAAAAATGAAGAACTTAAAGTACACCTTCCAAATGAGGGAAAATACGATCAACAACACACAGAGCCAGCAAGGCAACTTGAAGGTTGGTTCTTACAATTGAACTATTTATACTTTATTTAGTACTTTTATACAAAATTGTATCTGTGCTCCTCACGATTGTAACGATATATTGACTGCATATCTAAATGCACAATGTTTATCAATCTCTGAATGCCTCGTCTTCAGTCCATGGGTTTTCGCTTATTTGAATTTTGACCTAAAACTTGTCCTTGTGATCAGAGATATTGTTCCCGGACTTTTTACTGATTGCCACAAATAAGACGTCCTTATTCAAGTATCGTATGTCTTTAAAGGGTGAATAATAGATGTAATTAAGGATTGGAATACAACAATTGAATGATAATAATAATAAACTACCGGGCAAAAGAAACGATACCAAGTATAATTGACCAATAAAAGACAGAAAATAAATGACACATCTTTTATTTCATTTCCATTATGAAAACAGATAACAAGTTCATCAAACAATCACATATTGAAGTCTTTCAGGTCAGTGTGTTATGACGTACAACTCCTTAAAGTTCACTCATGAAATTGTCCTGAATTCGATCAGCACCTAAAAATACAACACCCATAAAAACAGGTTTTTCAGTATCACCACGACGTCTATACACCCTCGCTCTTCCATCATTTCTGAATAGTTGGAAGCGACTCTCATCCGAAAAGATGACTCTTCGCCAGTTCCGGGCCTGCCACTGCCGAACGTTACGTGCCCACTGGAGACGTTGACGTCGATGTCGAGGCGTCAGATGCACGCCACGGCCGGGTCTGTAGGCGCGAATACCATGTCGTCTCAGACGTCTGGCCACTGTTCTTCGACTGACAGCATGTCCAAGGCTATTCGTCGCTGATTCCGTCACTGACAGGAAGCGGTTCCGCAGATGAAGAATTCGCAAATGGCGGTCTTCGTTGGCGGTTGTTACGCGGGGTCCTTCAATCCTCGGCAAGTCTGCTGTCCTCCCTGTCTGCCTGTACCGTCTCATAAGCCTGGTGATAGTAATACGGCTGCAACCCAACGTCGTAGCCACGTGTGCATGCGTTGCACCCATCTGTATCATCCCGACGGCCCTCTCTCTCTCTTCTGGTGATAATATTGCCATGTTTCCATGTACAGTTGAAGAAATGGTATGTCGTCGAATGATAAGACACATCTTTTATACCCAAATGATGCACGTGCAACATGTGATTTTCATGTAAAAAAATCTCGCTTTAATGCAATTTCCCGGAAACGGATCGCCAAAACGCAACAATTTTCGTGACACATATGATTACTGACATAGGGGAATCATTTCAATCTCGTGTATTTACATTTTCAACAGTTTTGTAAAAAAATATTTGATCTGAAAGTTTGGTATCGTTTCTTTTGCCCTTTAGTTTAATAATAATGATAAGAGGTTTGATTACGATGTTTTCTGAAAATGTAATTAGAATTAGTAATTTTCTGTAGTGGTATAGTGGATTCTTTTCATTGACAGTCAGGGAAGGCATGATTTTGTTGAACAAATCGTAAGAAATTTAGTCTTACAAAACATATTAATTCTATTCAAACCTTGACGTATGGGGTGACGTCATCTGTTGTCTAAACTCTAGGAAGGCTGCAACCCAAAAAAGGAACTACCTTGCACAAAGGACATCGCCCACACTATAAGGTGCAATGAAATATTTCAACGAAAACGATAACAAAAACATATAAAGAATAATAATGTTATGATTTTTACTTCACAGAAACCGGATCAATAATTGTCGAAAGGGGATTGATAGCAGAAGAATGTGAATACTTGGTAAGGCTTTCACTGTGTTCAATAAGATAAATTTGACAATCTAAGTACATCTGTAATTCATCATTATGATTTATAGAAACAGATTATAAAATCTTTAACATTTGGATAATACGTAAAGTTTTAGCAATCACAATATTAAAAATTTTCGGAACTGTATAATCAGGAATTTTCAAAGTTTATCCTTACGATTTTTCATGTTTTAATAATCGTACATACTTTGTATAGGATACTGCAACATGTTGCAATCTTCACTTGTTTCTCTTTGATGTGCAGCTTGGTCCAGCTACTGCAGGTTTTGCAAGTAAAGAGGGTTGAGACCAGCCGTTTATGGACTAAGCAATGAATATTGAATGTCTTCACATCAACATTCACCCCTGGCACCAAACTGGATTAGTAGTAGTAGTAGTAGTAGTAGTAGTAGTAGTAGTAGTAGTAGTAGTAGTAGTAGTAGTAGTAGTAGTAGTAGTAGAATTGTTGTTGTTGTTACAGCTGCAGTAATAGCAGCAGCAGAAATTTAACAACAACGCTGACCGGTATAGTTGGGCAGGTCTTTGTTATGTCCTTGTGAGACTTTACTAAAAGGATTGTTGAGATGAAGTATTTTTATTAAAAGAAGAAGACTGATTCAAAGAAGAGTGTTGCATGTTTGATTGATCATAAGTGCTTTATCTACTTGGTATACTCAATCTCATCTAGAATGTAAAAATGGAATTACTATTTTCCAAGATAGCTTATTAAATATATTATCTGGATTACCAGATGTTTACATCTTGTGAGGGGGTGATTTTAATGCAAGAACTGGGACAAGGTCGGATTTTATTGAAGATGACATACTAGACTTCACTGAAAATGAAAATTATGCATTAATTGAAACTATTTTTGATTGCTTCCATCTTAAACGTTTCTCCGTTGACAAGATAGTAAACAACTTCGGTAAATACTTACTATAGATTTATGCTCTGTACTGAATATTCATATCATGAACGGGCGATGTGGCTCTGACTCAGAAACAGGAGATTTTACATATATCGGTTCTAATGGTGCGAGCGTGATCGACTATATAATATCATCTACAGCTTTATTTGACTTTGTTAATGACTTCGACATACCATCCAGAGCTGAGTCATCCCATCTCCCGGTCACGCTGAAATTACGAGCGCTTCATACACAACAAGACAGTGTGTGTGTGTGTGGGTGTGTGTGTGTGTGTGTGATACTGAGAGTAAGACTGGTTTTAAGTTTATCTGGGATATGGACAAAATGGAACAGTTTAGACAAAAACTTTTTTCTGACGAGGTACAGGAGGTAAATGAGTGGTTTGATAGAGAATGTCAACAAGTGAAAATTGATCGCTGTAGATCGCTGAATAAATTCAGAAAATACAAAGATTCTAGCTCACTTAATAAGTATAATAAGATAAGAAATGAATATAACGCCTTGTGTAAACGAAAACGCAGAGAATATTATAAGTAAACAATTGAAAATTGAAAATAGCATTAATGATTCAAAAAGATTTTGGAATGAGTTAAAACGTCATAACTCAAAGCCTATGGAGACTAATAAAATTGACACAAAACAATGGTTTGATCACTTTCAAAGTTTATTTTCGAGTGAAAACCTAGGAGAAGGTGATACTAATGAAGGCGAATCTGATGTTAATCTCCAACATTCTGACGTAAATTATGAACTAACAGAACAGATTCTTGATTCACCCATAACAAGAGAGGAAATATTAGAGAGTATACATAACCTTAAAGTAAACAAATCTCCAGGAATAGACAATGTGATACCTGAATTGTTTAGATATTCGGCTGACATTTTGATTCCATACCTAGAGTTATTTTTCAATTTGATACTTGAAACAGGTAATTTTCCGAAAGAATGGTCTTTGGGAGTAATCATCCTCTTGCACAAAAATGATGATTTAAACAAAGAAAATAACTATAGGGGGATAACACTTCTCAGTGTTTTCAGCAAAATTTTCACTTCAATTATCAATAAGAGATTGTTATTCTGGGGAGATACAATGGATAAACTTACTGAATGTCAAGCAGGTTTTAGACAAGGATACACAACCATTGATGATATGTTCGTCTTACAAAGTGTTGTCCAGAGATACCTAAATGTTAAAGGTGGTAAAATTTATGCTTTGTTCGTTGACTTTGCTAAAGCCTTTGACTCCGTGAACAGAAATAAATTATGGAATATTCTAAACGTGCGTGGTCTTAGCCCAAAAATGTGCAACCTTTTAAGAAGTATGTCAGAAATAATAATATTTTATCAGAATCCTTTGAGATACAAATTGGTGTCGGACAGGATTGTGTATTAAGTTCTTTCTTATTTTCCTTCTTTATTAATGAGTTAGCCAGCCAGATCGAAAATAATTGTTCACATGGTATACAGTTTCATCCAGATGTTTTGCAACTATTTCTTTTACTTTTTGCTGATGATAACGTCTTGTTTTTGGTTTGCAAAAGCAAATATATGAACTGGAGAATTTTTGTAAACAGTCAAAATTAACAGTAAATCTAGAGAAAACAAAGGTAGTGGTGTTTAAAAATGGTGGAAAACTAGCAAAAAATGAAAGATGATTCTACAATAATTGCAAACTTGAAACTACAGATTCTTATAAATATCTTGGTGTGTATTTCACAAGTCATCTATCATGGTCATTACATGTAAAATATGCCGCTGTGCAAGCAAAAAAAGTATAGATAGGAATTCGAAGACAACTACACATCCTAGGAGATCTCAATATGAACTCATTTTTCAAAATATTTGATGTCAAGATAAATCCCATTCTTTTATACGGGGCAGAAATATGGGGATTGAATACATTTGTTAACTTAGAAAAGGTACATCTGTATGCCTGTAAAAGATTTTTGGGTGTTAAACAGAACACTCCGAGTGTCATGATTTATGGAGAATGTGGCAGGTTTCCTTTATATATCTATTCCTATTGTAAAGTAATTTGGTACTGGATAAAACTATTATACATGCCGGCATACCGCCTACCAAAGAAATGCTATATCATGATGCTTTTATTTGATCGAAATGGACATAAAAATTGGGTGTCAGATGTAAAGAAATTATTGTTCTCAACTGGTTTTGGAAATATTTGGCCCAACCAGGAAACTGGAACATATCCAGAATCCGTAAAATCATTTAATCAAAGACTAAAAGATATGTATTTTCAAAATTGGCAAGAAAAAATATTAACTTCAAGCAAATGCGACACCTACGTCATGTTTAAAAGCAATATTCGTACCGAATACTACCTATCTTGTTTGAACGTTTGAATGAAAGTATAGAATCAGCCTCGCACGTTTTAGATGTTCTTCGCATGAACTGTTTATTGAGAAAGGTAGATATCTAAATATAAGGAGAGAACATAGACTCTGCCAATATTGCCAGTCAAATGAAATTGAAAATGAATACCATTTTTTACTTGTATGTCCTTTTTACAGTTACATTCGAAACAAATACATCAAAGAAAAATACTATGTACACCCAAATATGTTTCAATTCTCCAAACTTTTAAACAGTTTAGATGATAAAGAAATTGAAAACCTGTCCATGTATATATTTTACGCATCTGTATACAGAAACCGAATTGTTTTATAAATGTGAAATATGTATCAACAAATGTAAATGTAATGTACTATAGGCCTGAGGCCTTCTGAGTACTGAATAAAAGATTGAAAGTGCTGTATTTTCCTCGGACACGTACACGCTATTAAACATATACATGTGTGTCATTTGTATTTAAACTCATGATCAAGTGTAGAAGAGGGGTGTAACATTTTAAAATGAAATAACGTATAAATACGGATGCACATGTTGATATTCAAGACTGTGTACACAGTGTTGAACATTTGACTTTACGTTCATATTAACTTGTCAAAAATAACAATTTTTGAAATAAGGTTTTCTTAAAATCTTGTTTTTAATTCTTTTGCTAATAATCAAGTTGACCATGTCGTTTATATAAACTTACTATCACTTACATAAGAACAACTTTCCAAAAAATTTAAAACGGATACCCTTGCCAGAAGAATCCTCAATGTTAACTTATTTCAACTGACGACATTTGGTCACAATTCGTAATTGCAGAAGCAATAATTGATTATGCCCGTTTTTAAGCGTATAAATTTCAATATCTTATTGTTATTGATGGCATATTCAATTTTTCGTCATGTCAGCTCTAGAAGCTCTTCACTTGACTTGACTTGAAGACAACAAGGTTTCACAAATTTCAGTGATAAAAACATATTGGCACGTAATTTTAAAGCTTTACATTTATATACAGTGGGTTGCATATATCTTTACCTGTAGTGAATGCATTCAGATTGCAATCTGATCGCGGTCGAATGCATTCAGATTGCACTCTGATTGCGGTCGAATGCATTCAGATTGCACTCAGATCGCAATCGAATGCATTCAGATTGCACTCTGATCGCGCCTGACCGCGATCAGACAGTATGTTGATCGTAAATGACCGCAAAAAAACCGCAAAAACCGCAAAATAACCGCAAAAAAAACGCAAATGAACGCGAAGCAGCGGCAATCTAAATCAAGAGTCGGTAGATAGATTCTTTCAATAAGAAGAGGTTTTTGATCTTAATTACGCATTCGTTGCTCTGAATGTTTCGTGCATATAGGCTTTATATCATTTGAAATATAGACGCAACGTTTTAGGTAAACCAAGGGCTGTAGACAGAGAGTCACTAGAGAGGTAATATACAGGCACACTCGCCTTTGATATCATAAATTACTTTATAATGTTAAACTGACATACTGATGAAATACAAATTTTATAATTTAAATACCCTAAAGTATTTTGTCCAGTATAGTATGTTTCATGAAAAATATTTATAATATCCTTTATTTCTTATAGAAATTTTAATCATTCCAATCTATTTGCCTATTTTCACCAATTGCAAAATACATTTGTTCTTCACTTATTATTTTTTTAATATTGAAAACAAAACTGAGATTATATACTAATACTTAAGTTACATGGAATAGATTTGTTTTTACATGAATGTCCATTTCTTCCTTTGTGGCTTAAGATATGTCAATAATTCATCTCTGCACTCATAAGTTCAGTGATAAAACGACGACAAGCAACCATTCCACCATTAGTTATTTTAATCACTTTGTTTTCTTTGAAAAAATTATATTTTAATATTACAATGTATTTATATGCCCCTTTGTGTCTCATAGGCCGTTCGTTTTTGTTTTGATGTTGTTAAATTAACAAGTCTGTTGACATGTAATGTGATGTAAAACAACATGTGACACATTAATGAATTATATTTCTTTTCTTCTTATTCTTCATCTACTAGTACACAAACCAACCACTCACACAGTGGTAAAAGCGGCGCAAATCAGGAAAGTTCATCGAAACTTAAAACAATTCAACTCATCAATAGTTATCCTTTTCACGTTTGCATTTAATTTATTAAGTTAAATCATACTTCACTTAACTTAAACTTATTTCCTTATTTATCTGTTAAAGAACAATGAAACACTTGGTAAAAAGGAGTAGATACTTTCAACAATTGGCTACTAGTTCTAAGTTCTATGTCAAGATTTATGATTAGGCTTTTGCATTCTCAGTTTCCCCTGAATACACATAACCCCGAATACACAAGCAATTAATCAATTAGCGCTAAAGGGGTCTCGACCGCAGCAACTTTTTGCACCTTTGATCAACAGCCGAGTACCACCCGTTATTTGCCATCGATTGTCAACTTCTAATTCGACAAGGTATAACTAGGTGTTATTTGACTCATGCACGATTCGCTAAGCGCTCATATAGTAAGTAGTATATTAGCATCAAGGCTTTAGAATGTGGAAATGAAGAAATGGTCTTTCAAGAGGTAGCGGAACTCAGATGAAGAAATCACAAAAGAGACAGTCAAACGTAGAGTAGAGTATAGAAGTCTATGAAGTGACAATTAATAGATATCTAACATATTTATCTTAATTGAAAAAAGTCACCGAAAAAATAGCAGTTAATGCCAAAAAACCCCGAATAATGATGATATCGCTAGTGTTACTTGAAGTCAACGAGGTTTTGCTCGTCAGATCTACCTATGCTATCTATATGTTTACTGTGTTTTCGGTCAAGTTGGCGTGAATTCTGAAACTCGTCATCTGAATCACAACATTCAGCAACATTACTTTATATTACGTTGACAACCACAAAATAATATAAAAACTGTTTTTATCTACGTTTGATATTATTTTAAAGAATGTTTTTAATTCATTCTTTTAGATCTCTATTTGAAAGTGGCATTTTAAAAGTATATAAAAGAATATGAAATTCATTTTAACATTTTCGTCAACATTGCCTTTATTTCCGCGAGCCTTTATTAACATCTAATCTTTCTAGAATATAATACCATTAAAAGTAATGTATTAGCATTCAACACATTGCAAAGCTTTATATAACACAGTGGTGATAGCGGGGCAAATCTGAAAATTTCTTCAAAATTGAAGATAGTTTAGGCCAACAATGCCTTGATGAACGAATCATTATGATTTTACAAAATCAGGTGACAGTACATTGTTTTGGAAAACGTACTATAATAACACGTTCGTCAAGTAGACAACATATCCCTTAAGCTACGCGACTCATTTGACTGACAAATCGACAACTTCGTACATAACAGTATGATTGTGTTTAAAGGGACGCATATGACGTTGAGGGGATTAAATATGTCTAACTTCATTTAAAGCATTGTTTGCCATTTTGATGTAAAGATTGATGTATTTCATTTATCATTAGAATGTGGAATCAGCAAATCTTAGCATAAAAACCGCTAAGAGTCGAAACATATCTCTTCGTTGGTTTTCTTTGAAATGAAAACATTTGCAAATTAAATTTTGCAGTTTTCATAAACCAAGTAATCGTATAAGGAAAGCTTACTGTGGTCTCCTCAGTAACGGTACAAAGACGGATTTACATTTTGTTATGCAATCGAATGCTGATATATACCTATAAATCTATTGATTCGTCCCGCGCAATTCATACTCATGACGTCATCTACTTGATCGCAGCACACAAGTCATACACACACGTAAGACTGATTTAAAATGTGGAAGATTGCTAAGGATAAATGCTTGCATAAAAGATATGACTCACTAGTACTTACTTAATGGTTTAAAACAATAATGATACATAATATTTAAAAACGGCAAGTACCTCTATCCTTCTTTGGCAAGAGAATATAAAAAACCTTGGATAATAAGGTTGTAAAACTTTTATAACTCTAAGTCACCAAGTTGAGTGGTACTTTCGAAATTCAATGTAATACATACAGTTGGCATCAGTGTTATCAATTAGAGTGAATGCTAGGTATATATACAATCCTATTGGTGTCAAACTTTTCTAAAGTAAACTAACATATCATAAGACATGTCTGCAACAGATTTGAGAAATTCTATAGGGTAACAGTCATTTTCGTGGTCGGATCACATATGAATGCGAATGACCGCGAAAAACCGCAAATGACCGCGAATATCAGCAAAAGACCGCAAAATAACCGCGAATGACCGCAAATGACCGTGATCACAATTTGTCTGCGGTTGACCGCGATCTGAATGCATTCTGATCGCGATCGAACGCGTTCAGAATGCAATCAGATTGCGGTCGAATGCATTCAGAATGCATTCAGATCGCGGTCGAATGCATTCAGATCGCGGTTTTCGGGTAACTAATTCTGCAAGGGTCTGTAACTCCATGTTTGTCATCCCTTGAACAACTTAAAGATGACTCATAGAGTGTTTAAGTATATTTCAACCCTCTCGTTAATAAACATGAATTGAACGTTGGGAGTCTACATGACGATTGATTCCTCTCGTGAATGAATTCCACAATATATACATGTTTTCTCATTACTTATCTAGATAAAACCATACATTCATAAATAATAAAGATGTGCATGTCCATTCGATTTTAATCACGGTTCTCTTGAATGTGATTTTCACATATTACAATGCATGTTACAGATCGACTGAAACATTGACATAATAAGTTGATATAAATATACCATATGCTTATGTAGATATAAGGAACTTTAAATAGTATTTACTGAAAGGCTTGATAAGCATACGTTTAAAATTAATTACTTAAACTTATTAGAAAAACGAAAACTAGTGTTACTTTAATAGTGTTTTAAATATTCAATTCTTAAACTAATGGTGAAAAGACATGTCAAAGTAGAGCGATATTCAACTTTATGACTGTTAAGTGTTATGCATTATCTGGAGTAAAGCTCTGCACGATGGTACTGTGTCTACAGTCTCAATTTTTATGAAGAAATCGATTTTACATGTATTTACAGAATTTATAACTTGTTAATAGCATCTTTAATATTTGCTGGTGAATTAATATGCTTTAAAAGTTCAAAATTCAATCGAGTTAGCTCAATTCTAATTTAAGTGCCAATGTACCAAATATTACGTCATTGTTATTAATCATAATTATTAAAATGCTGATAGCAGCCCAAAGTTAATGCATCTTTCCTAAAAAAATTTAGTGAAGTCTTTCCTTTGTTTCTGCATCCATATATGGCATGACTTGAACTTGTGTGTCATGCAGTGACCGCGATTCAAGACACTTTTTTGGCTCTAAATTTAAGCAACGTTGTTGATTGATTGATTGAACGTTGTTTCGTCTGCTCAAAGTATACATCTTTATGCTCCATGTCAGCATGTGACCTTTTGTATACAATAATATCTCAACACCTTTGTATCATCTGGACACATGCACTTGTTTTTGGTTAAGCATTAACAGTCATTGTTTTTTCACCACATGATTTACACTATGTAAATTCCTTTCATATATTTGCACCATTTATGTGCAGCATCAATATCTCCTAGTTTCTGTTAAAGATAATATATCCACATAGGGGGTACGATTAGCGGAAATACTTCATAACATAGTTAAGAATAAATATCAAGAACTACTTAGGTTCACATCTACCTGAAAATAGCAGAAAAAACGTGTTTTATAAACACTTCCGGAAAACAGAAGCCAAACGTTTTATTAGCCAATCAGGTGCTAGGGGGGTTGTGACGACATAGACAGGACTCGTTAACGACTGGCTGATCTGTGTCATTGTTTACAATACAGATTCCAGCGGTCGTGAACGATTATATTTTCACTGTTTGTACTTATAAAAAGCCCCTAAGTCACCAAAGCTATTACAATACATCGACATATTCTGTTTGACATTAATCAACTTGTTATTTGTTTGGGTTGTTAATCTCCGATAATGCCGATCGAGTGAACCCAAACTGATATCTGCCGCCATTTTGACTGTTTTTTGTTTGAACATCTAGACAAATCTGTTACCCCCCTATGTAGTAGATTGACCATTGTATATGTAGAATATTTGTTACTACTTTGTGCCATTTTATAGTGTCAACTCAATATCGTAGCTCTGTGTTTCTGCTTTGCATGACTGTAACAATGAGATCTCGCTTTTGATGGACTGCCTCTCGGCAACTTCCGGATCTCGGAATAGGATACGACGGTTCCGAATAGCTGTTTTTGGGCTATTCAACCAGTTGATAATGAAGATCAAATTTTTTATGTGTTTAGTAATGGTACCTCTTGATTCGCGATTTGCCACCTTCATAAAAACTTAGACTTACGTACTAATGTATTTTGCATAGTAAGGATACAGATTGTTGTTGTTTTGTGTGAGTTAATGGTCAGTGTTTGAGATAAAGAGTGTGGTAAGTTAAAGCCTGCTTGGAAATGTATTGTAAATATGAAATTCTTTTTCAGTTTTAAGTATTTCAACCAAATGAAAATATTAACGCTGAAAAGCATATTATTTCCATTTCCTTCGGTACTTTAGTACCGGTATTTTACCAGAGAGAGGTTTTTAGTTACCTAACACTACTTTTTCACACCAGACAATATAGTCATAAAGTTATTACCTAACAGTCTACATGAAATGCCGCACACCTGTACATTATGGCAAGTAAGCAATGAACTTAATGACCTCAGCACCTGGCACATTTCTAAAAGTTAATACACAAGACACTGATTAGTTATCTAACTTTATCCTCACACATGATCAATAGACTTTATTGAAACTTGATGAAGGTAATTAGGTTTGTCAATACACGTGACACATGTAAATATATTAACAAATCTGTATTACTAAATATATTATTTCATACTGCAATGTTTATCAATATCAAATAGGTTATAAATTATTAAATTTTTTAAATTACTATTTAGTTCAACTCGATTAATTTTTCAATTCTATCTGTAATCAAATACTAAAAATGTAAACAATTGTTTGGGTTTGAATTAATAATTTCTGCGACTAATCCTTAGAGACATAAATTCATACTGCAGATAAAAACTCAACATTCGTCTGCAAAATCATCAACTAAAGTCAACTCCCCAAAAGTTTCATGAATTTTTATCCAAACTCCCCCTGGATAGAGTTTTGAATAAGCCTATCTTTCAAATTCCTTACCCTCTTTCGTTCCCTCTTCTCAAAGTATTCCATCCGTTTTCTCTTCCGATGTGGATGATTGTCATATCTTGCTGGACAGACGGGCAGCGGGCCTATTTTCATCTTTATCTGTTTATTAACTGTTGATACGGCATTTTTGACGAGTCTTTTCCTCTGTGGGAAGTCGAAAGTCCGTTTTGAAATCGTAGGAAAGATCATAACAGGCCTCTATGAAATGATCGGAGCAGATGACAGACCTGTCTTTGGGACTCCACTTCGCTCTTTTCTGACTAACAAACTTTGTCCAGTTCGCGAATTGGACAGGATCCTTCGGAAACAGATGCAGTTGAATGTCTCCTGATTTCTTATTAGTACATTTGGCAGCAACGCATGAAGAAGGCATGTCTCATTCTCAATGAAAACGTAGACGAATGCGACCCGTTATCTTATCTTATATATACTTGTTTAAGAACAAACGCGGAGCGAGTCCTGTCTATTACGTCACATCAGCCGAAGGAGAGCTCAGGCCACTGTAGGGACTTTTTTAATTGGGCTTTCGAGGTGGCCAATTTCTACGCACTTTTTTAATTAAAGGACGCATCAAAACTCTGTTTGGTGTATTATTTACTTGAATGTATTGTCCTTATGAAAATGGGGATTGAAGTCGGATACAAAACTGGGATATAATATCTTTAACCATGCATCAAACGTTTTTACCCATATTAGATTATTATTCATGAGTGTTTTGCCCAATGACAATGATTTGCCCTTGTCAACTTTGTTAACTCTACAGAATGTTTAAGTCATATGTTCCTTTCCCGTTACCTTCAACCTTTACTAGAACTAATTCATGTTATTTAGTTATGTTATCTAATATCTATGCAATTGAGTCTATTTGGTTATCTTTATTTAGGTAGTTTTTAGTGTTCGAATCGCCGATTTGACTTCATGACAAATAACATATTTAAATATGAAATTTTGCCCTCATATATCGTTTCCATATGTTGAGGTAATTGTTGAAGATATAAAGATTTTAGAAATATTCTCGCGCTGTTATATTGAAAACACAAGAGAGGACACTTCAGTCTCTAAAATAAGATCGAAAATGTGGATGTGAGGTTCAAACACGAAAATAATTTCCAACAGATTTTTTTTTAACGTAACCTTTAAAAAAAATTTAACTTGGTGCACCTTCAGGCCCATTTTTTTAAACTTAATGTCACTTTTGACCACTGACCCTTGCATTAGACCCACCATTTTTTAAATGTTTATTTAGGTCAAATTAGCGATTTGAACCTCTGTGCTCGATGTATAGATAATATTTACATACTTTATCATGAAGTCTGAATACACCATCAACAAAATAATGTCAACATAATGTGTTATGTCATCTTTGACTGGAGAACATGATTTAGCACGCTTGTCCATCCTTATCATCGTAAGACAAATTAAGCTTATTAATATCGCTTAAATTAAATGCACTGCTAATGTTTCTGCTTTTACAACTTTCTTTTATAGTGATGCCATTATTTATCACCTCTAGTTTTCTTTCTTCTTCCATGTGTTGCAACTCTTTAAATTTATTGAATTTCAAATTAAAATTTCACTACAAAGGTTTAATTTTCATCAAACACTAGGAATTTACATTGGACCCAGTCATGACCGCACGTGTAGTTAGCACCGCTATCCTCGTTCCCTCCCTTTATTTATACGATTTACATAGACTGTCACTAAGTCTCTTAAAAAGCATTTTAGATAATTAATTGTAGGAAAACGAACATGAAAGAAACTGGATACAAAATCTAGACTTGCTTTTCAAGAAGCTATGTTTCTGAATAGGATGACTTTAAACTAAAGTATAATATGAACAACATTATGTTAGTTAGCATCTATATATAGGAAACCACACACCACGGTTTGTAGTTAAGACTGGTCTGATAATAAACTAGGACTCATTCAGTCTGTTCGTTAAATTTAATTTGAAACAATTCACACAACTTTTTTAAACTTCCTATAGTGTTAAAAGTTTTCATGTTTATAAAAAAATATCGCTCTGTAACACACCAGTCTGTACATATTTCATTAGGTTTGAAGATGTACATTTGAAATATGAGGTTTATATTAGAGGTACGTCTGCATAAGATTTTGAGCATTCGGAAATAAAAACAAAAAGGTCGATAGGAAACCAGCACTTCGACTCGCGCACACTGATTCAATAACTTGAGACGAGGATAAAACTTTAAAACATCTTTTTATCTTTTATCATGAATATATATCCCAAAGCATAAATGCTGCAGTACAAACGCTTAACAAATTTTATGAAATATCAGGACTAAAAATGAACATAAATACAACAAAAGCTATATGGATAGGTTCAATGACAGGTAGTAAGATAACATAAGTCAATGACCTCATTCTTGACTCGGACAGTGTAATTGAAATTTTAGGAATAAGTTTAAATCCTTCTTTGAAAAACTTGTCGGTAATAAACACAAGAAAACGATTAGATTGCATCAACAGATTACTAGCTCATAGGCGAAGGAGAAACTTAACACTTATTGGGAATTAAATCTTTAGCAATTTCAACTCTTGTTCATATATTTTCAGCACTCCCAAACCCTCCTAAAACTTTTACTGATGAACTCAAAAACTATTATACACATTCCTGTGGAATTACAAGAAAGATAATATCCAAATATCTAACATCATCAGAACATATGAGGAAGGTGGGCTCAGAAAGATTGATATAGAATGTTTTATTAATGCTCTGAAATTATCATCATTGAAGTGTTATATGAAAAAACAATTAAACTTTAATTATATTTTCCCCTTATGTCAATTCCTTTTACTTGGTTCTAACGCTGTAGATTGTTTATCTGATACAGATAATCCTTGCTGGAGAGATGTTTTATTTGCTTGGAAAATATTTCATAAAAAACATGCTGTTGAAAATGATGATGTGGAGCAAATTACTGTCAAGCCATTATGGATGAATCATTTATCTAAAAAATCATACATCATTTAATAACTGATTAGGGTTTACACTTCATCAAAGACATTTACGATGAAAATGGCTTTCTCAGTTTTGAAACTCTTAAACAGAAATATGACATAAGAGGTACATTTTTAGATTACCAACATGTGTTAAATAACATTCACAAGAGCTGGAGAAAAACATTAGAGAGAACTACTTACAATTTAACTCAACAAACTGTTAATTATGTCAATAAATATGATATCTGATTGTAAAGGTTCAAAGATTGTTTATGACAAGTTAATTCAAAATGATACTATCCCAAAAGTGTTAGAATACTGGAATACTGTCTTTCAACATGATATTACATGGAAAGATATATTACAATCTACAGGAACTGTACAAAAGATTGCAAGCTTTTAGACTTACAGTATAAATTTATTTACCGAATAGTGTATACAAAGAAAGAGCTTTTGAAGATGAATTTAGTTGATGATGACATATGCAATTTCTGTAAAAAAAAATATCTGAGAAGATCCATCACTTGTATTCTTTGACTGTGAAGTGGTAAAGAATTTTGGCTCAAAGTTGAACGATACCTTAATACCAATTTGCATTGTTATATCATTCTTACAAAATTTAGTGTTGTATTTGGAGAATGTTCAAGTTATAAGCTATTGAATCATATCATATTCCTTGCCAAAAGATGGATATATATATTTCACATATTAATCAAAATACAACCTATTTTGAGGTATTTATTAAGCTCTTGAAGGAAACCTGCTCAATAGAATATTTCATTTCTAGAAAAAAATGGCATATTAAATCCTTTCAATATGAAGTGGAAACAATTATCAGACTCAGGTTTTGTCGTCTAAGAACCTGTTTTACAACGTTTATTCAAAATAGATTTTCAAAAATATTCCACACGTGTTAAATCTGTGTATCATTTATAACTTGTTTGTTTTTGGGTCAATGAAAGGAAAAGCTCTTGAATAAAAACAGTAGTCAAATTGGTCGATTTGGACGATAAGGACAAATTAGTGAGCACGTCTCATTCTGGTGACAAGGTTTGGAACATGGAGCGATATAAATATAAAGCTCTAATGAACACGTTACAAAACAAGGTCCCATCAGGTGAATGACGTTGAGTCGGTATTTACTTCATAAGAAGCATTGATGACTTCAGAATACATTGCATAGATACATATATCAACTTCATCAACAAATGTTTTTCTCTTTTTAAGACCTGAGAGGCGGAAGCTTTATATCTAATGGAACTTTTCTCTTCTAATAGAAAACATCAAAGAATAAGGAGTTACAAGCGTAAAAGACCATCAAACACTCACCCATACTCGTTTGAAAGATTATGAGCGTTGTTTTGAAGCTTGATCTTGAAAATATCTGTCACTCAAACACTTATAATAAGGAGTATGATTACATCATTGCTCATTTTCCTTGTCTCTCTGTTGCTTAATTCCAATGAGGACAAATTAAACAACTGCTAAACTTTTAATTTGTCCAATAAACACTTTTAATTAGCCTTTAATTAAGACAGCGTAATTATCGGCTGTGAAAAGCCCACCTGGGCTAGGGGCCATAAAGTTCGCGCGAGTGTGACGTAGTAAACAGACTGTAGAGAGTGGCGCATCATTATTTCAACTGAACTACCGCCTTAAATAATGTTTTAATTACCATTGTTGTGGAAATCTTTTAACACCAAACGCTTAATAGTGTTCCAACATCAAATGATTTATCTAACTGAGTGGAAAACATTCTCCGAAAATTGTTAATTATTGTTTTTTTTCTGTGATATTGTTACGATAGATGTATAGATCACGAGACATTCTGTTTATGACGTCACATGTGACCAATCACGCATTCACTAGTTTGTGGCCAGATATATCTAAGCGGCCCATCAAAAGTAGCATTCAAAAACGGCTTTCATTTTCAACCAGCTGCGACCTTTGACGCACTATACAATATTGCAATCAGATATTCATATGTGAAATATGTTTTTGGTTATGTAAACTTTAAGCAAAATTTGATTTTGGTTTCGCTTTCTTATTCCTTGAGTTAAGATAAAATCGTTCACATACATGGAGCCATGTTGGTGTTGGTGGATGGATGAATCAAGGAAGTAACTTTGAAAATACATCCTCTGTCAAAACCCGGTTTCACAATTTCAGGTTCCTTATATGCTATATAATATATAGGTTATTTTGTTCTTGGTAGGCCTATTTCATAATCGGTTTTGGTAACATCCAACATAGACACTGACTCTCGCTCACAAAACAAACTCGTAAGTAATAGATGTTTATTTATCACTCAAAACTGTTTCACAGTAGATATCTCGTGTGTGAGATTTTGCATTTCGCAACAATCTAATCGTCTTAATGCTTCCGCACCATCAATAAATGACCTCATAATGCATTGAATATGACGTCACAAAGTTGATGACAAGACAGTGTTTTGATATCTTAGAGCTCATGACATCATAATGTAAGGAACTCACTGTTCAAGATGTCTCGTGGTAGTTTTATGGCCAGAGTCGTGTTTTCTGAAATAAGGGTAGCTCTAGGTTTCCGGACATTATCATTTGGAGATTTGCTTTATTCAATAAATCACAAGTTTTTAATCTTTACATAAAGAACATAACCCCCGTTACTTGTGTTTCAGGATTTCACAAGAGAGGATGATCTGGCACGCTTTGATGTTATTGCTTCTTGCCATCACATGTAAGTATTTTAGACATACTTCATATAATCTTATAATCTATCAAACAAAACAAATAAGAAAGAAGATGTTTAATGATTCTGGTAGAATGAAAATAAAGCCAAGCCAAACTTACACGTTATCAGATCATCTGGCATGGTTGAATACACGTTAGCGTGCAGTTTATCCGTAAATGTTAACCGTCAAATAGAGTGTTTGGGGGCAGATATTGATATCGAAAGTCCAATCATGATACACAAAACAGTGACTATCCGCAAGTATCATTTTGAGATGTACGAAGTATTGTGTTCTTATGACAACCAAGGAGCGACCCTTCATTCCGCCAGCCGGAAGTCACACGATTTTAAAGTAACAAAGAGTATACTTGATGATTTTTCATGTGGCTTTAGTTAGAGCAAAAAGATGTTATGACCTAACTTAAGTTAAATCCGCCTTCCTTAGCTTACCTCTAAAATGCCAAAATAATGTTATTTCTAATGTTCAATGAAAATCGGGAAACAGCACTAATGTAAAAAGGTCGAAAGCTTGTCTCCTATTAACATTATTAGTAAAATGACGTAATTAACACAATAAACCTTTGTTCTTTGTGTTTCTGCTGTAAACAAGTCTCCAAAATTATGCTTTAGACGAGCGCCAAAGTCTTGTTTTCTATCACAAATGTCGACCCATTTATTGTAACTACATGTATTCTGAACCGATAAGCCTTAAGGATTCCGGTGTCTCAATGAAGAAGGTGTTTCAGGGACCAAGATTGCGATGGCAGTCTTAGCTGACTTGATTTCACTCACTCAAATACGTGCTAGGAATTTACCTGTCTTCATACCCCACCAATACAGGATGTCAGAATCTGCAGTTTTCTGGCAATCACACGGTGGAATTGTCAGGATTTTGCCTAAACAACTCGATGAAGCATCGACTCCAACTCAATGTTTGATGATTTTACAGTTAACCCTAGATGTGAGATCATTGCTTTACGACGTCCACAGTTGCGACTGTAAGCATTTGCTGGCCTAGCTCTTTGGGAGGACACAGAGTTTTAATAAAGAGTTTTTCTTACAGGTTCCACAGTTTCTCTGAAAATATCTGCATACACCATAAATCACATGTTTTTCCAAGCCGAATTTTGCCTTTGTCAATAACCTCTTAACGGTGTTGCTCTGCCTTTTGCTTTTGAGAACGTGAACGTCTTTTATGATTTCTTTCTTTTTCTTTTTATTGAATCAAGAATTAGTTCGTTCTGACCTCTGGATTTTTCGGATTTCGTGTAGCTAAAAAGTGCAATGTCAAGGTTCTGCTCTTCTTATAAGCGCTACCATGTATCGAAATCTAGATTGCAGAATAAATACAAAAGTGAGATAAAAAAAATATTTATTCAACAAGCACATATGTCGATATCATATTCATTAAAAAAATTCAACAAATCAGCTTCCGGTATCAACGGCACAGTCTCCAATATTGACCTGGTGGTAAAAAAGTCCAAATTCACTGTCATGAATGATCTCGGTGCAGGGAAATCTAGGTTCAGTGTGTTGAAAACAGTTCATATAAATAACGTTTATGGCCTCCCCTTGCCACAATACAGGCATGAACCCTCCGACGCATGGGGAAAATCAAACGTCTGACGTCATTACATGGAGAGCTTGAGCAAACGATCCAAAGCGATCCAAAGCGTCCGAAAGATGTTTCGATCGGTGATTGGCATTGTGTTGTTTAAAGATCACACCTTGTTCCTGTTTTCAAAGAAAGGGACAGAAGACGGGATTGAGAATATGATCGACGTAACGCTGAACCGTTAGATTTCCATTCACGATGACCAGCGGCGTCTTCTCCTCCCCAAACCATGACACTTCCTCCCCCTTAGTGCACTACTTCCTGAACGCAACATGCATTGGTTCTCCCCCTCGGCGCTAAACACGTTCTCTTGCATCTGCTTTGAAGAGACAGAAAATCACTCTCTACCCCTGACGTCGCTGCCAACGTTAAGTCTCAACGTCTCAGTCTTAGTTGGCGATGTTCGGCTGTCAACAGCTGTCCCCGGAACGGTCTGTGTGCCCTTATCCCATGGGACCTTAGATGTCTGGATACTTACCCAGTGACCCAGGGCATTCGACGCCGATGATGTCATTGTCAGGAAGCGGTTTCTAAGGTGTAATGAACGCTGATATTGGTCGTACTGGTGGGTTGTGACTCTCGGTCAGCCTGATCTTGATCTGTCTGAGATCTGTCACCAATGAGGATAACGTTGCATTAGTCTTGAGACAGTTGTACGGTGACAGCCAAGCGTTCTTGCAACATGTGTGTGGGTGGTTTCCATTCAATCATCCCGATTGTTCGCTCACGTTGTTGTAAAGTCAATCTTGTCATTCTTCAAGTGTTTTTTTTACAAAGTGGGTGTCTGACAACCAATTCGCATTGGTTTTATACCCGTCTCGCATGGGGCTATTTTGCTTTGCATGAAAAAGTTGAAAACAATAATTTGACAAAATTTGGGAAAAGCACGCGATTGATATAACAGTTCAATATGAAACAATCATTGTTGTATTTGGACGATGTGTTTTCATGCGATTGGGTTTGAATCTGAGTTGTTTTGTTTTTTTGTAATTTCAAAATTAAATCTAAAGTGGTAGCGTTTCTTTTGCCGGTGAGTTTAACACTAAGAAACGGTTTTCATTTCATTCCTTAATGAACAGTCTCTTGAAGCGTGAAATTATACGTCCTTTCCAGAACATATAGAAAGAGGCATTGGACTCTAAAGCTTTCAAAGAGACTGTTGTCATTCCTCTCATAGGCTTACTCATATTATTATTATCTCATCAGGGATAAAGAAAAATTAACATATTGGCCAATTCAGTAAGCTTTCAGAGGACTAAGATTTGAAGAGTCTGCAGACTTTCTGACTTTGTAACCTGTAGCATTATGAGTATATTGGTTATCCTCAGTGTTTTGTTAGAAAGAATTAATTAGTAATGTCAGAAGGTTTTTAGATTGAAGTATTTTTCTGAAGAATAAGTGTGAAAGACCATAATTTTCATTGCAGTCCCTAACATCGCAGGAGATGACCATGTTATTCCAGCTCACTGCATCGACGTACCCCACGATGAGACTCCATGTACTCGCGGATGTAAGCCTGGCTACCGTGGGTCCTTCTGTAATGAGACGTGTTCAGATCACTGTGATGGAGCCTGCAGTCAGGACACAGGACACTGTCTGACTGGATGCAAACCCAACTGGTTCACGTCCAACCGCTCCCAGCCCTGCAGCGGAAACTGTGTGGACGACGTGTGTGACAGGAGGAGTGCAGAATGTCTCCGGGGCTGCAAGGATGGATTCTACGGACTGAGCTGTAATGAGACCTGCAGCGAAAACTGTACTGACGGGAAATGTGATATCAATGGCGATTGTCACTGCGAGAAGGGTGTCCTAGATAAGTTCTGTTACATAGATTGTACTGACAACTGTATTGGGGGCATGTGTGCTGATGACCACGACGGACAACTGAAGTATTTGCAGGGATGTAAGGAGGGAAGGATGGGTCCTTTCTGTAATGAATGGTGTCCTTAAGATTGTCCGGCTTGCGACTCAACATGTGTGTCCAGAGTTATGAAGAGAAGAATTGAGAGAGGTTGAGTAATGAATAATATTCTTGATGTACAAGCTTATGGTTGACGAAAACTTTAATGTTACCATAATAATTCATATATATAACTGTATTATGTATGATCTCAAATGGGTGAAAAAGAGCTCAACAGGTCAAAGGATAAAATGTGGACTAAACTTAGAAATTAAAAATTCTGGTGTCTCCCTCTCACTACATCTTTATTTCCATCCACCTAGTTAATAACTGAAATTTTGTTCAAAAGACGTTAAACCCGAACTCACTCACTCACTCTTTATTTCAGTTTTTCTTTTTCCCTTTCCATTTCCCTTCCTTTTACTCTCTTTTGGGTGGCAAAATCCACTTGTTAAGTAGCTGAAATATTGACGACATTTCGGTTAGCTCTACTCAATCGCTAAAGTAAATCGCTCTGTTTCAGAATCTCCGAATAATTGCCGTGAGAGCAGCACCTGCAAAGATGGCTACCGAGGACGAGACTGTGACATCTCCTGTGCAGCTTGTCGTTATCATGCGAACTGCAGCTTGTACTGTGTTGCGGGTTCGTGGGGAGAAGAATGTCATTTACCTTGCCCAGAGAACTGTTCTAGATCCACGGATGGCAGGAGTTTATGTGAACATGGACGCTGTATTTCAGGCTGTTTGCAGGGTTATTTCGGTCATTCATGCGAACTCAAATGTTCAAGTACTTGTAATAGGAGTTATTGTTTCATAAGAAATGGCAGATGCTCGGATGGTTGTCATCCAAGTTACTGGGGTCAAAATTGTACAAACAGATGTGGTAACTGTTTGGACATGAAATGCGAACAGAATGGGTCGTGTATTTGTATCGATAAATGATATGGGCCACGATGTGAGGATAAGTGTTCGAGAGGATGCGACGGAAATTGTAGCATTGGCTACGACGGAAACCATATGTGCAACGGAGAATGTAGAGTCGGTTATTCTGCCGTCGACTGTAGTGCAGCGTGTCCCACAGGTTGTCAATCGAATGGCTGCGGCCGAAAAATGGAACCTGTGGTGGTAAGAATTCGCATAGCTTTGTAATTATTTTAGAAGTCCAATATTTGAGTTTTGTGTACATGATTTTGAGTTGTGACATGAGTTATTGATATAGGTTAAAAAAAGAATGTAATATCTCAATCTCATTTTACAATGTAATTATAAAACCCATGGTTTAATTGTCTCATTTCACAATTCTGAGTTGCATTATTTTTGTGACACCATCCAGTTATGTTAACCAAATGAAACCTCTTAATATTGAGGAGGTAAGTGTTGGGTATCGTAGAGTTTAAATCAGTACTTTTCATCATGCAAAGGAAACAATTTTTCGAAATTTGAAAGGAAACCTTGCAAACTGTTACTGGCTCAAATCATTAAAATTAAAGCTGATGGCTTGTGGTGAGGATATTTGTTTTTTAATTCTGCTATCAGCTTTAACTTTAGTGATCCTCACCCGAAGACCAAAAGAAGTGAGAATCGCAGGTCCAAAATAACTAACCTCTACGTGACTCGTTACCTTAAAGTTGCGGCTTGTGTGTCTCCGTAGCCATAAGACCTTCGTTAGCTGATCAACAATGCAGTGCACCCATGTTGACCATGTTAAAGGGTAGAGGTCAACGAATCTTGGGGTGTTCAAAATTCTATTGTCTTTCTCTGAATATATTATTATTTACGTCTTTCAAGTTTTTTAATCCAAAACACACCTCTCCTTAAATTTACTAGATACTTTGTTCATACTACTTTTATATTCGCTATTTTAAGTGGGTAAAAAGTGGCCTTGTTCTTCTCTAGAAGGAAAATGGCATAGAATGATCATATGATGAGATGATATGTTTGATCTGATTACGTGGGTTTGACGATTATCCGACACTTTAAAAGCTAAAGTATTTTATGTATGACCCGTGGATAAGTAATCAAGTGAAAAAGTGTCAGCTTGTTGCAGCTTCATCTCACGGATTGTGTCCTAAACTGTAGATTATTATCTTGTTTACTTTGTTTCAAAACCACCAACCAACTCGTCTCCAGAAACCAGCGAGAGAACTACGGATCCCCTACTTATCGTGGGTATCATTGCCATCATTGTCGCTGTCATCGTGGGTATAGTCGTTATAATGAATTGTCGCTATTTCAGAGAGTGTGCTGTTTGTAAGTTTAACATTCAATATCTGTGAATTCATCACTTAAAATTATTTCAAAAGTTCATCGTACTCAAATGAAACATTAAGATGTTTCTCAGTCAAGTTATTAAAAACGTTAGAAACGTTTGATTTACTTTATCATCTATTTACATGAACTGCTATATATGTTTGTTGTGAACATGCTTTGTTTGTTATAGTGTTGGTTGTTAAATGTTTATGTTACAGTAAGAAGAGCTCCGGAAGAAGCGGTAAACCTCCAATGACGATGAACCACTCACCAAAGACTCAAACTACTGTAGGTTGGCATGCTTAAACTATTCAATTATAACTCATTCTGTTATTTGCGAATCTTGAAATCATAGTTTAGGAAACTTATCATTTTAAAAAGAATTCTATTCAATTCGTTCAACATGTCAAGTTGTTTTTCCCCTAAGAATTATTTATAATATATTACATTTTTGGGATTGAACAACAATGAGTTAAATAAATGCAATTAATACGTTTTATGATGTGACTAATTCTGATGTGACATTAGCTTTTTTGTAATAATGAATCAATTTGTATGTGGAGTAAAATCAAAGAAGCGAAAATTCAAATTAAAAAAAGGCAACTAATACACAAAGTCAAGTATCTGACAAATGACTGCTCGAAAACATCATGAAAGTCCAGATAATATAATTACATGTTCAGCATCTTTGCATTACCTTATTGCCCGAAATCACATAGCGTTAATGTATGATTTTTTTCTGTTGTTGAAGCATAAATGTACCACCCGCAATTCAAAACATTTTAGAGACTGATGTTAACGGTGACATAAAACGTTGCAAATATGTAATTATGAAGTTTATATATGTTTGAATTTCAAAACATACATCTAATTGTATATGGTTTGCGTTGTATTTACGAGTATTATGAAGGAAAGGATAGGTTAACTTTTCAGATCCCTTAATAGGAGACTCATGTAACGTTTACATAAATTTGCGAGTGCAAATACACACCAAAATGTACACTGCAACGCAATATTGAAGACTAAAACACCCTACCTCTACAGGAGAAATTGAAAAGACCATTCGAAAGTGTTGCTTAAGCAATGTTTATTTAAGGTGATCACCTGGGTAACAAAACACTTAAGAAAATATGCGTGCAATCCTTTTGTGTGTGGTAGCAAAAAGTGTTCTACATTTACTACTGTAGATCGTATGAAATCAACTTTCCCTAATAGTCCGTGATTTTTAGATCAATTTGAACACATTTTGGATGAAATTAACACACAAATACTCACGCAAGTTTTTTACATTCGCATGCTTTATTCTCATCACTTATGTACGACTACGTCTTGTTCAGATGCAAATAAG
Organism: Phorcus lineatus; assembly: GCA_921293015.1. NCBI lineage: Eukaryota > Metazoa > Mollusca > Gastropoda > Trochida > Trochidae > Phorcus > Phorcus lineatus. The sequence goes on along the minus strand of OV121083.1, from coordinate 25,838,286 downwards.
CTGCTAGAGTACATTTACTGAGGTAAAACTTATCGCCCCTATACAGTAAATATACAAAGAGATATTTATTTACGTGAGTAAATGTACTCACGTGATTTCAACGGTACATGAAAATCAGATGTAAAGTATTGTTTTATTTATACGGTATTGGATAGTTGTATTGAGAAAATATTATGATTTCTATAATTATCTCCAGATGATGGTGGTTTTGAATGATATCTTCGTCCACGACATTGACCTTCTACACCGGTAAACTGAATGTAGGAGAATCTTACAACTCTACGTCACGACCGGTAATTTCAGTGCACCTGTTGCTGGTCTGTATTTGGCTGATATTGAATCCCCTGTGGAAGGATTGAGCACAACGAACTGTACCTGAAGAAAATACTTTGGCATCGAAACCAACTTTAACCTTTGCTTTTAAGGTTAAGAGGCCATCCGATAAGGGTCGTATCTCTAAAATCCTCTGATCATTATTTTGCTTGAATCTTTGCTTTTTCTAAAACATTTCCTCCAATAATTCATTAATTGGCCCTCGATCCTTAAAATAAATTAAGTTGTATCCTGAAATTTACCTAGTCACTTGTAACAAAATAATTTAAGCTGTATCCTGAAATTTACCTAATCACTTGTAACAAAATAATTTAAGTTTTATCCTGAAATTTACCTTGTCACTTGTAACAAAAAAATTTAAGTTGTATCCTGAAATTTACCTTGTCACTTGTAACAAAATAATTTAATTTGTATCCTGAAATTTACCTTGTCATTTGTAAAAAAAATAATTTAAGTTGTATCCTGAAATTTACCTTGTCAATTGACCTTGGTATAAAATATATCAAAAGCAAAACTTTAATATATAGAATATAGAATTAACATCACATTCCCAACAAAGGATTTGGAAACATGTATGAAAAGCGTAATGAAGAATACATAAATACATGTTGTGTCAAAATAATCATTTATTCATAAGACAACCATCATCACATCATAGAACACATTGATGATTATCCCAATTGTAACTAAGATAGCACACACTTATATGTGAGATTATACACAGCTTTACAAGTTCATTTTTATGTAAATTAGTGACAAAATCAACAATGTATAAGAGGTCATAAAACCTTTGTTCGAGACGTCACTATAACGAGCCAGCGCAAAGAAAGCAGGCCATTTTCTGAATATTTCAGTGCATTTTATATTGAATAGAATCTGTAATAAAGAAATTAGTACCCTTGGAAGTGTGTGATATGACTTTTACGAAACTCTTGGGAATTTGTGTATAACCTTCGCTCTTGCTCGTGTAATACAAAAATTCACACTCGTTATTTTGTAACTTTAATTTAATCCTTACATGATGCAACACAATAAGTTAGTTCCTTATGAAATATGTACATTAATGATTGTTTAGTTTGCACATGTATATCATGTATGTACATTTTGCCTTCATTAACCTAAACTTCTTCAAGAAACACGCAAGCAAAAAAACCTTACTATAGATTGAAATTTCGTTGATGAAATAAATTACTTTTGTTTAAAGATTCATGAATTGTGCGAAATCAACATTGCAAAGTCCAGTTTTTACAAGTTTATGTGGATTGGATTCAAAAGAAAAGCTTTGAACTATAACCTAGCCATCTATAGAGAATATGTTATTAAGTACTAACCCTATATTATAATGAAGTTCTTTACATCGTCTTTCAGTCTTTCTGGGATAAATATACAATACTATTTGAACTGATTCAAATTAAACAGCCCTAACGAGGACAGTTTGCACTTAAATGATGGAAAATAAATTATAAAATGGATTAACACAACCTATTTTACCCAACAATGCATAAAAAAATACCATAATAATATTTCTCGACTGCTAGGAACTGTTACCCCACAACTGAAAGCATGAAAACGAAATTTAAAAAAGACTTTAAAAAACAGCAAGTGTATTCTTTAAATAGACAAACAGATTATCTTTCCCTTATTATATTAATTTCGTAATTCTCGAGCCTTGGCGAGAGAATTACACAATTAATAAAACGAGGGAAAGATAATCTGTCATTTACGTCACGAGTTGGTTATAGTTTATCATCGTTGTATCCTCGATTCTGATTGGTCGATTCGAAAAAATTACCCTATGTTGAATGACAATGAATACCCGCAAATTAGCAAAGGCGAATCACCGCGAATTGATACATAGAGAATACTAAACGACGTCCCGTTTAATAACATATTTATGAAACGAGTGTGTGGTTTGGTATTAAACGAGCGAAAGCGAGTTAGATACCAATACCATTCACGAGTTTCATAAAAATGTATTTATACGGGACTGAGTTTAGTATTTTATTTATTACTTGCTGAATTATATCAAAAGAAAATCATGAAAATCCCGGAATAACCATTGTCGCTGTGCCGCTAACATTGTGACGTCATGGTTAACGACTGTGACGTCAGGTGACGTCAATCAACACGCGATGTTATTAGACAATGTGTAATAACTTTGTAGATTTATTAAACGGCAGTATCTTCAACGGGAGAGTAATAAAACATGTTCACTAGTGCCGGCCCGACTCAAGTTTTAAGTTTCCAGTTTCTTAGAAAAGTCGTGCCGTACTTCGATTTGACAGTTGTCTTTGTCCATTTTTAGATTGTGTCTACCGGTAGTTATTACAAATACGCTTTAATATGATTTATTTTTGAAGAACAAAAATATTTTCAACTGGCTTACTTAGTCCAAGTTTGCCGCAAAGTTTAATGCGGCCGCCTTCTTTCGAATGCCGTTCCCATAGTATGACGTCACAAGGGCCAACCGTTTTGACGTCACAATGTTTGCATTGTGATGCGTCGCTGTCACAATGGTCTTGGGCTAGTTTAAGACTTTTGAACTCGGGGTTTACGATATTTTACTACGAGCTTTCTTATTGTTGATTTCGGTCTCAAATTAAACAAGTATAGGTTGTAATTTCTCGCTGATACGAATGCCACCAATTGCTATTATCACAACGATGTTTGTAATGTAAATTATGCCGAGAATTCACATTAGCTAGACCTTATCACACCTTTTACCGAAAAAGAAGAGTCGCAAAGTCCTTTGCACACAGAAATAAGAACGCAAAAACAGAGCTCTTTAATTTCTAATAACTAACGGTCATGTTACAATATCGATAAATAGTTGCGTTTGTAAAATTTCCGGGATTCATTGTTATTCAACGCCCGCAAATTTAAGCGTTTAAAACCTCCGGCTAACTATCTATCTTCTTAATATCTGTCATATAAGACTGCCTGATGCGTTAATATCCAATCGAAATATTGCATTTCATATCCAACTTGTCTTCACCATATCACTCTCTAATATCACTTTTTATAAGAAGAAAGATGGTATGAGATATTGACCTTCATGTGTATATAAAGTTTTTTTTCAATAGGACAGGATATGTTGAGCATATACGGCAACCTAAGGTTTCTTGTCTCATATATTTTGTATATATTTTTGTATTTACATTAACAAATTATGTTTTTCAAATTATAAACGGAAGTAAAAGTGCATTTAACGTTTTTGCTTTTAAGCTGTGTTTAATACAGTGTTTTAGATGTTAACAGCTCTCAAACCTGATGTACATTATAATTTTGATATCATTATAAATATGATGAAATCTATTGATTACCTCATCAGGCCTAAAATGATTGATGTGCTTATGATATGGCCCTAATAAAACCATCTATAAACCTTTCGCTTTTTTCGGCTTATTCCATTTAACTCGGGGTTTTGGATTGTTTAGAATGTACCTGTGCCAATGGGTAGTTTGTGACTTTTTTTGCCCCTGTTGATGACGTCTGGAAAGATTAAATCTTGTCTACAGTCTCATTAGAAAATCGAGATTTGGTGACTATGGTAACAAGGGTCACAACCTAATATGAAGTTCTAGAGGCCGAAGTAAGTTGTACAGACTACTTACCCTTTGTGAATCATTAACTGTAGACTTGGATTAACCTTCGATCCTTAATAACAGCCATTCTTTAACAACCTTTATCCGTTATCCTTCAGAATAAAAAGTTTGAAAAGTTAACATGCTACAAAGTCAATTGGAATTTTAAATTGTAGGTTTTGTGTCTGTGGCCTTAAAGTAGGGCCACAGGAGCCACGCCCTTGAAACATTTATTTTGCCTAGGCATGGAAAGCTGAAACCATGTGTACAGATTCCTTAGAAAATGAGGATTATAAGTTCAAGATTTACTGAACACCTATTTGAGGCTACAAGAATTATCGTCAAAGAAAATTATTCATCTTCTCAATAAGAAACTTCTTAAAAAGCTGAAACCCTTCAAAGGCTGCTCAGGCAATTGTTTTTATCAATTGTAGATTTGGTGTATCCGTGGACCTAGCCATATAATTATATATTATACAACCTGATGAGAGTGAATGGCTGAATATATATTTTATATTTCTTTGATTGATCTCTCGGAAATAAACCCAGAATGTGTTTTATCACTTTTCATACAAATATTTCTTTGCATTAATTTCAATAAACATGTTTGAATAAAAAAAATCAAAGTGAAGTGACTTTGTTTTTGCTGCAGTACAATGTGTGTCTCTATTTATGTGCTGTTTGGTCAGCTGTAGGTATCTAGTTTCAAATTGTACCGTTGTTAGTTTTGAGTTATTTTGTGAAAGGATTAGAATATATTGGTATATTATCTGTTGGAGTTGGATACTTCTCTAAGCCGAAGTGAGGATTCGCCTATTCGTCACCATCTGCCACCCGACAAATTCACGTCGATGTAAGAAATAATTCTTTTATAAGCATCATACCCATGAACGTATTATTAACAACCAATCAGACTCGGCGATGTCATCAAAATGATGTAAGAATGAATCATCATCATTCTTGATAGATTGCTTTAGTTAAGAATTATTATAACCTATTCAGTAGTAATCACTTACATTGATTGTTCAGCATTCTGAGTTTCACTGAACTCGGTATACCTGTCTTCATGGAGGAAAATGCAAGTAGTTATTCATTGATATAAGCCTAAAACAAAGATACCTTTAAGTTAAAAGCACGAAATTCTCATCAACATCTTATGATTGATTCATACAAGGAGAGTCAGTGTCCTATGTCTGATTGTTTTTTTAGTTCTGGTTCCCAAACGATATTCTTAGATACGTTTCCATTAAAATGGCAACAGACCAAATTCTCTAGACGTTGAAAAGGCAAATCAAAAATAGCAAATCCAAAATCCAAAATCCAAATCCAAAATTGTTCTATACAACCAGGTGTATTGAGCTAGGCCTCTTGGTTTTTTGAAGTTCTCGTCAGGAAATAAAGTCTCAGATGTGTGTCCATTGATATCGAAGTTGGAAACCATAAGAGGCACATCTAGACATGATGATTACTCAACAAAGCAAGTGAGAACGAGCTAGGCCAAATGAGTTTTGATTTTCCTCTCCGGAATCCCTACAGGTGATGAATTTTCTATATCATAAATTTTACTGAGTTGTTGTCACGGATTCGATTCTCGAATAAAAACCTTAACAATCTTTTGCAATCATGTATTGTTTATCCACGCTGGCGAAACCATTGGGGAATATTGACGTGAAAACAACTCCTTCCACAGAGAACAATTAAAGCCTGCTGACAATGAACCCTCTGGGAAATAAAACCAAGAACCTGACATGGAAAAGTGTACAACAAGGTACTTGAAAGGGTTTGCAATATCAAACTTGTTGCCGTTGAAGACTTTTGTTTGTATTTCCTGAACTTACCAGCCTCTCTCAATACCATAACGTTAGTTTTATCTATAATAACCTTCAACTGACATTTATCACAATAAATACACAACTTATCTAATCTTATCTAAACGTGCTGTCTACAATTGCCATATCTGCAAATAGCAGCATAAAGATCTGGAGAACTCATATCTCTATACTTCGCTGATCATCCTCTCCCAAGAAGTAAATGATATCATTTACATATCGACAAAAGAGAAACGAGGACAACTGGCAAATCTGTCGAACACCGCACAATCAAGAAAAAAAAGACATGAAACCTTCATATAGTGATACACATGATTTCACATTGGAATACATTTACTCTTTAAATCTGGATGCTTTACCCTCGATTTTAGACTGACACAACTTGAACATCAACCCTTCTCGAAAAATTGAGTCAAATTATGCCTTTGTTATTTGTGATCGAAACCGGACATTGGCGCGCGCCAATGACTCACACGTAATTTCGGAAATTATCTACAATAGATACAAAGACAAACATTATTTCATAGTGTAGGTCATAACTGATATACACGTTAATTGGGCATAATTTCGAATTTGTTACATTTATAGGGCCGTTTTCCGATTATCAGTGGAAAAAAGTTTGGCATTTTAGTGATTAAGATGCATGTTTAGGGAGCTATTTTTACAAAACTCAGGTCATAAGGTATTTTGGTTCTTACTAAAGCCAAAAGTCAAATTAAAAATCATGAAACACACTCTGTGTCACTTTCATTATCACCTGTCATATCAGCACTAATCTCTTAACAAGACATATCACGATCAAGATAAAATATATCTGATGTAATTTTAATAAAATAGTCATCTATAGGTTGAACATAGTCTGTTACAAACTGATAAGTAATTTTTCTCTGATGAAATGTTGAGTCCTTTAAATAGATTTTGGAAATCTTCAGTCCAGGTATTTGTAGTGATATTGTCAGGGATGCAGACAGGTCTTTTTCTCACAATGGACCAGAAGTGTTTACTATCGCTTAGAGTCAGAGAGTCAAGTAGATATTGTAGTAAAGAGTTAAACACCGCTGAACGTTTTGATACATAGAGGTTCCTGTGTTGTCTCCATCTCCATATCAACCAGCATTTCTTTGTAAGTGTGTCTAATATTTTCCTTGAAACATTTTATGAAACAATTTCTTTGGCCATTATATAGCACCCTTTATACATTTGAAGTTATAAATGATGGCCAATTTATCACCACGATGGTTATTAAACTCACACCGTACCACGTAAATTCTTATATAATAGGAGATTACAACAGATGGATAATCCTGATAATTGTGATACCAGAATCCTTTTTGCATCTTAGCTTTTGTATGTTCCCGCAATTTTTTTTTTAAAAAAGAGGTCAGTCGGAGATATAAGAGAGCTTTTGAAGAGTTAGAAATAAGCACTGTAACTTTGATGCAAATTTTCACAACGCAGGGATTGAGGGAGGGATTTTGCGTTGACCGAATACTTTGACCTAGAACATATTACATGTCAACGTGTCTCATAAGCTTATTGCTGCATCAAATGTTCATCAAAACAAAGCAACACTTTAAAATACCACTTATACAAGTAATCTTATAAATGCTTATATAACAGAAATGAATGATGTATTTGATAAAATGTACATACATTTTGAAAATGATGTTGAATAGCATATTAAACGCATTTAACTGCCAAAACATTAACTACTTCTTTGATCATTAAGGAAGACATATGTAAAGATATTATATACTACAGAAGACCTAACGTCATATCTTATTTAAATATACAATGTTTGATGCGAAACTAACATGTAATTTTCCAATATCAATATTTAGACATGGAGGTTGCCTGAACATTAAGCCACCAAAACAAATCTTTTCAATCACAACACACACACGTCATGTTACGTATTGATTTTTTCATGCTAGACAAAGCGGATATTTCAGGTCATATATAGAAAAAGGAAGAACAGGTACATCCCGATTGGCTTCACGTTTTCATTACTTTACAGTCTCCAACCTCCACAAAAGAACATTTCTAAGGACCTTGGTGACGTTGTAACTTGATCTCAGGCAACTCTTCAGTGTCACTTGAGCTTATCAAGAGGCGATTCTGTACTTCCGGATCAGTGCAAGTATTCGTCTCAAGATGATCTGACACAAACTGCTCCCTACACCCTTCACCATCCACCACAGCTGACGGTGATTTACACTGCTCTCTACACCTTTCCTCAACCAACAAGCCTGACAGTAACTCACCTTGGTCCATAGATCTCTCACCAACCACCACAGCTGACAATGAAATACACTGCTCCTTGCAAACCGTGGGAACCTTCTCAAACGATGGTGACATACCCTTGTTGATATCCTTGATACAGCCTCCACCAATTAACTTTCTGTGCTCGGCCTCTGAGATTGCAGTCACATACGATGATCCCTCACTACTTCTTGGAATGACATCCTGTTGTTCAAGATTTACTTTAGAGCGTGCCTCTGTCGACAAAATATCAGGTTGATTGATTTCTTGAATAGGAGTGATATACGATTGATTTTCAGGTGAATTTGTCACAAAAGAATTTTGGTTGGTCAAGCTTTCTTTTATGGCTGTGGAAATGTTATCTTGAACAAGAGCTCCATCACCTTTACCGCTTCCATGATTGTGATTCTGACAGCCAAGGTTGTTTTGTTTGTTGTCAGGTCTGTGCAACTTTTGAAAGTGACCTTGTTCCCGAGATGAATGTTGCCGAGGTATTTCCTCAAGTACGGGGGTTATAAGAGGGTGACTATCGAGTTGAGAGTCTTCAATTTCGTGATAAATATCTCCACACTTAGCAAATAATGTCTCCTCCTTTTGTTTTTCCGGAATGGAAGCAGAATTCATATTGAAGGACTGTGTTCGTTTATGGCGGCTTAAATAAAGCAATACTATCTTTTACACATGTATCAATTTTTCAATGAGGAGTTATGTCAGAATCAACATGTGTCTTAATCAAAGTGATTTACATCAACATTTTAAATTGTTTTTGTCTTATTGTTTAATATAAGTGGCCGAAATGATAAGTATGAAGTTACTATTTTGTGTTATTTAGTTGCATGGAATCGCATATGATTCAGTTACCTTTAACCTAAATAAATAATGAAAATATCAGAAAATTGCAATTGCAGAAGTGTTTCATATGAATCTATAATGTGGATAATGATGCTACAGTGCATTTTTTCTCTCACCTGCACTTCAACGTTACACCAACCGTGACGATCACAATCAGAGCGAGGCCACAGCATAGCAATGGCAGCAGCAGAGCTAGATTAATAACAACGGTGTTGACGAATACATCAAAACATGTTTGAACTCGCTGCTTCATGAAACAGACGCCGCTAATGGCTGTAATATTGCCTAAGCGGCGTTAAACAACAACTCACTCATTCATGAAACTAATTTGCCGTCACCAGGAAAAGGTGAATTATTCTCCACTTCAACGATTACTAGAAAAGTTACTTTCAGATTAAACAGATAAACACTCATGAAGGAGAAGTAAGCATAAATTTTACAATATAGCTTTAATATTAAGTTGACATTCTTGAATATTAATTTTCTTAGAATTTATCACATGATTTTATGCAAATTTATGTCTTAAAACAAGTTACCATTGTTCTTGATTAGATGATCAAGCTGACCCAAAGTATCCCGTGGCACGTCTCCCATAATTGACTCTGTGCGACTGTTGCTTTTGTCAACACACCCTGCTCCACAGTCGTCAAGACAACCGCCATCTTGTCCACAACTACTGCAGATCTCACCATTCAACCCTGGACACTTCAGACATGTACCGTCGTCACTGCAGTGGACACATGTTGGTGGACAGCTTGAACGTGGCATCGGAAGAACAGTAGACACTTCAGTTCCTTCGTGAAGACGAATCTGACAGTTTGATCCAGTGAAACCATCTTCACAACGTGTACATGTACGAGGGTCGTTTCTCAGACAAGAATGGCATGTGTATACACAACTCTCTGTGCAAAAATGCCCGGCAAAGCCAATCTTGCATCCAATTGTGCAGTGAGGTTTGGCGTTCCAAAAGTTACAAGTTCCATTTATACAGTTGTTTGGGTAATCACATCCTTGAAAGAAATATATGAACTTTTATCTTTTTACTACATAAATGTGCTTGAACTAAAGATACATAATAACATGTGGTGTGCAATCTGGTAAACTTGAATGCTTTTAAAACATTCCTGTTACATATTGATCATAGTCCTAGAGATATTTAGGTCTAAAGGCTAGCTATGCTTATTCACTATTATTTTATTTATATTGAATTTGAAGTATAACCAACATAGAATTTGCTTAACTCTACAGTTACATGTATGTATAAAAGAGGATGAAAATGTGTTGCTAATGGTATAGCGTTAACAATGGCAAGGAACGGAATTCATGACGTCATATGCATACCGCTAAAATATATTTAGTAAGTGCGACGTCAACATAATTTCATATTAGTTACAGGTATAACCATCTCATATATATATATATATATATATATATATATACACACATACATACATACACCGTTTCCATTGCATTGTGTTGTTACTTAGATACACTGAAGACTATATAAGACTGCTGCTGTGCTTCTTAAGCATACATTCCCTGAAGAAGCCATCAATAATCGTTAAATAATTTTTCAACCTACGGCGACTACTGTGATGTCAAATTATTTTAATGACAACACTTTCATAATTCACATAATAATTGTTAATATTGCAAAGTAATTATGCAGTATTGATTTCTGTTTGTTCGTTTATCATAATGAAAGAATTAGCGCACGTGAACTGTAATGTAAACAACATTAGTCAGCATTCGTTGTAAGATCGTTTACGTTTAGCATCTATAGATCACTGATCAATGTCATCTTATTCATAATTATCATCTTCCCTACCTCAAATTCAACTCGGCCAGAAATGTATACCTATCCATCCATGTATTTGGCAAATTCATCCCCATATCTGACACTCGTGGAGCGCCGCCATTTTACTTTAATGTCGGTTACAGTCACTTGCGATGCAGATAACGTGTGATTGGTTATTGAGATAATGAAAGACTTTAATGCTTGTATTTCATCTATTGTTTCCATTGTAATGTCAGTTTTCATGTTTACAATAATTCGTGAGGACAGGAATAACTTCCAACGTCATTTTCATTGGGAACTATAGTGCTACTCAATATTTACATAATGTACTTATACGCCGATGTCTGATGACAGCGCCTCAAAGCATAAAGGTTTTATAAAAATAATAGTATTTATATCATGTATTTAAGAACAAAGATTGCATTTCATATCAATGTGGATTTATATCTATATCAATTTACCCGAGTGATATTTTGTTATGCTGACAGCTGAAATTCTCTCTATAATACAGTTGGAATTTTCAAAGGAACTTTCAACCAATCATATTTAGCCTCTTTGTATTTCGGCAATATCGTAAACCAATGAACACATCTGTATCAAATTTAGAACCACGTGACCATGTGGGTATTCCGAAATAATTGGCAACATTTAATACGGAAAGCGATTGTCTCTGCAAATCTCAAAATTTAAAGGAAACAGTGGTGTTTAAGAATAAAAAAAGACAGTACAATTCTTCATGACCGCACGTGTATTAAATAAGACGCGTAAATGTCGCATGAAAGGTTAGAAAACTCTATTCCATTTTCGTTAAAAACCCTCCTTTACAACGGCACACGCGAGAAACAAGCGGCTGCAAGTCGATACGTAGAGAATGTCACAAAGGCGATTCAATTTGTGGAATATCGCTTCGTGACTAACAAAGATAGAGGTAGTGAACTATGCTTTAGACTTTAATTTAATGTATCAGGTACTGGCAAACTTTGAGAGTTGAGAAACAATTAGTGATACATATGTATTTATGAATTTGCAAAAGAGTCAAACACTTTAGGCGGTGCTGGACGCTAACACTTGTGACCTATATACTAAAAATAGATATATTTCCAAGGGATAAATGTTGTTTAAAACAGAACTTCATAGATCTATTTATAACTGCAAGTTTGCCTGATTATTCTTTTATTTGATGCTATGAACTTTATATTGTATAAATAAAAGATAAAATGAAGGTCTTTTGTTCTATTAATGGCCTTAATCTACTTATTTGCTGTAATGAAAATCCTATCCTATTTGTACCCTATTATTTCGCAGTATTTCTAAGCCTAACAAGGGTGCCTCCAACTTAGCCTTTTTAAAGGCTTTTCTTGTTTTAACCAGGTTTGCGTGCTGATGGAACCAGCACTGCTGTCACACAGACCTGCAATCGAAATTTTGCAATTAAAACCCAGTAGGAGTAACCACTTAGGTGGTGTTATGTTAACCATAATTGACAAAATATGCACTTTGAATGGTTCCTGGAATATTATTTGTATACGTTGTTTTCCATAATTATTGTTGTGTAAATGTAGATCTTTTCTCTTTTCCTTAACGTTCAGACCCGCATGCGGATTCTTGCTGATTGGTGGAGGTCGATCACGTGATTCTTTCCAACGCCTATATAAGCAAGCTGCCGTCATAACGTAGCAGTTCACTTTTGGCTTGCCGTTGGTAAGGGTGACAACGGGGGATAACTCTTTCGGCCTTAACTTTGAAATGGCCATTCACATTACTTGAAATACAAAAAGTAGAAACATCGTTAGATTGATATTGAACTTAAAAGCGAAAGTTAATTATTTATAGTTAAATAACTACTTTGCCCATATTGAGACATATTAACTGGTGAAACTTAAAAAGCCCAATATAGTAAGTGAAGGGATTTTTGTTGTGTAAAAGTTGATCGCTTCTTTTTTGCTTGACGTTGAGACCCGCATACGGCTTCTTGCTGATTGGTGGAGGTTGGTCACGTGACACTTTCTGACGCCTATATAAGCAAGCGGCCGTCATAAAGTTTGGCTTGCCAATTGGTAAGGGTGATAAGGGGAGAATAACTCTTTCGACCATAACTCTGAAATCGTCATTTACATTATTTGAAATACAAAATAGTAGAAACATCCTTAAATTGATATTGAACTTAAAAGATTTAAGAAACCTATTAAATTAAAAGTGAAAGTTAATTATTTATACTAGTTAATTAACTACTTTGCCCACATTGATACATATTAGCTGGTGAAACTTAAAAAGCCGAATTTAGTTAGTGAAGGGATTTACTTAACAGATATTTGTACCAATAAAAGAATTATTCGAGTTTAAGTATAAAAATGCATTGCATCTAAAACTCAAGTCGAAGTTGATTTTGTTTTGAATGAAGATAATTGACAGGAGATTATGCGTCCCGGAACTGAACGTTGTGGTACCTCACAAGTCAACTCAGATCTTCAGATTTCTGTTCTTGAATGCTTACACAATAAGTCCTTCTTGAGAGATAGGATGCAAATTAACTGAGTAACATATCATTTTATCTAATCTTTTAAGAATATTCAGGAGGATTGTATGGTCGACAGTATCGGAAGTCGCACTTACAACTAACAAGTGCAGCAATTTGGTGATAGTAAACAAAAGCCCTCAAGTCATTATCTTCCCGGATTTAAAAGGTTAAAATAGGTCCAAAAGCTGACTGAAATTTAAACAAAATTAAATTGTCAGACAGATGAATTATGATTCTTTTTGCAAAGGCTCGAGCTCTCTTACTGGGGTTTGATAGGAATGTGAGATTTGATATGGTTGGAATTATTTTTAGAGAACGCAAACAGGATTTCTTTTTTTTAAATAAAAGCATGACGATGGCCCTTTTTCTAAATTTGGAAAAACTCAGTACTTCAGGCTCTCGTAAATGATACATTGATGCCAGGTGACAAAACATGTTGATATTTAAAGCATTTATTTTTGATAATTTGATAAGATTGCAAACCTTGATACTGAAAATGGCTTGAGTTCTACAAATATCTCTCCCTGAAATTGTATCTCTTCTGACGTTGGACTCAGAATGCCGATATATAGGTCCTCAGGAAGTGTCTTATATCCATAATTTTGTCCTCAAAGAACTTATTGTAATCATGTGCCAACTGCCCAGGGGGTAGAACTTTGTTTTCTCATTTACCTCAACATGAGGTGAGGATTTTGTGTAGGTGTTCTGGTTTACACTGGGTGAAAAGAAGATATTCAATAAATTTACAAACATTTACAAAAGATTAAATATCATCTTTAATAGATATTTACATTTTGTAAATATCATGTTTAATCCGTTGTAAATGTTTGTAAATATTTTTAAATATTTGTAAATGTTTGTAAATATCATCTTTAATCTTTTTTAAATATTGTAAATATCATCTTTAATCTTTTTTAAATATTGTAAATATCATCTTTAATCTTTTTTAAATATTGTAAATATCATCTTTAATCTTTTTTAAATATTGTAAATATCATCTTTATTCTTTATTAAATATTGTAAATATTATCTTTATTCTGTTTTAAATATTGTAAATATCTTCGTTATCCTGTTTGAAATCTTTGTGAATGTCATTTTTAGTCTGTATGAAATATTTGGTATCATACAGGGGGTGTCTTGAATCATGCTAATAACATTCTTATTCAAATTTGAAGTTTGCGAATGAAATATGATTTTAAATGTTTAGGTATAGGTATATTTAGGTATATTTGTCATTGTCTATGAGCAATTGGATATAAAATGCATTGTAAACAAATAATTAAATTAAGTTTTGTCGTTATATATCCCGAAAGTACAATATTGGAAAAAGTATTTTAAGTGTTCAACCATAATAAAAATTGAATCGATATAAACAGAGTGAAACACAAAACGACATGCAAAGGCATTCGTTTTAAACGTATTTATTAACATTGTTGTAAAAAAAATATGAAATGTACAAATCTATTTTGCCAATATCTTGGTTTTTTTCCTAAAAAAAAATAGATAATTATTGACCGAGGCTGAAATCAATCCATGTTGATGAATACATCTTTTGAAATTGGAATTGAAACCTAACACGTAGTATATAGCCAATTATTACTCGCCCGTGTAAGATACCGCAGTGTAATATTTATACGGCGATATTAAACTAGTGTAATACCGCTCCCTGTATGACGTCATAATATTGTGTGGTTGTGACGTCACAATCTTGGCACCGACGTCTCCATGGCGGCTTAGTCGCGGAAATGCTTCGTTCAGTACACTTTCGGTAATAATGCTTGATTACTGAGGTCAAGTAATAAACAGAATACTAAACTTCCTTCCATTTTATACTATTTTTATTAAACTCGTTAATGATTTGGTATCAAACTCGCTTTCGCTCGTTTTATACTTGATCATTAACTCGTTTAATAAAAATTGTATTAAATGGAAGGTCGTTTAGTATCCTCTATATTATCAATGTATCCTACAGTGTTATCAGACAAGGAATGGCAAAGAAGTGACAGCTTTGCAGGTTGCAAATTGCAAGTTGGTGGACCTAAGCTTGACATTGATTAGTTCATGACAACCAAGTCAGCAATGAAAGG
Source organism: Phorcus lineatus (assembly GCA_921293015.1). Classification (NCBI taxonomy): domain Eukaryota; kingdom Metazoa; phylum Mollusca; class Gastropoda; order Trochida; family Trochidae; genus Phorcus; species Phorcus lineatus. Next base: position 25,823,023 of record OV121083.1, on the reverse strand, counting down.
ACCAATAAGAACAATTAGGCTAAAACAACATACAGATAATGATGTCATATAGGTTCAAGCAGACAGTTGTCATTATATCTTATAGCTAAGGTGACTAAACAAATAGGAAAATATTTTTAAAATTACATCGTTTATCATATTTTTGAAAGTCGGTTGTCCAAAAGTTTTAATACTCTGCATTGTTGAACGGCTAGGACCTTACCTAGCTTCAATACTTATATAGTTTACAAACTAATAAGTAAATAGTGAGGAATATAAACATCATGAAACTAAAATGATATTCTTATTAATAATACATATCTTACCTTTTCATTCAGAGACAAAATGACTCTTGATAATCCCCAACTTCTCTGTATTGGCACTCCAAATTGGAATTTCTCTCAGTTTTCAAAATAAACTATTTTTGAAACTAAGATTATTCCTACTCTATAAGCTGTTACTCTAAGCGTTTATTACAAGCCAAGTTATACATTTGTTGACAGTTAATGATCAAAACTGCCCTCCAAACTTAGAATCACTTTTTTTTCATAGATGGGACTTTTGGGACAGTAGGTGATCATTACCTTTCAACATGTGTATAACTAAACGTTTAGAATCATGTTCATGTCGCTGATAGTAACAAATATTATTGAAGATAGACCGACGCTTACTTTAGATATGTGAGTGTTTATTTTTGATGAGTTTTTAGTGGAAGCAGAAAAAATTCCAAAATGAAACGGTGAGTAGGAATCATTTCAATTCTTTAATAACATTTAGCTTTACAGCTAATCGACGGTTATAATACAAAAATCCAATGACATATATAACTTAACGTTTGAAATATATCCACGTTGCCTCTTGGTCAACTTATAGTGGATATACATTATTCATTATATATTTCATACATCGTAATGTTTTTTAATATATTTGATTTCTATTTAAACTTTAGTTTGTGTACTTTATGAATATTGAGTTTAGGTTAGGTCCTAGCCGTTCAAATATGCTTAATTGAATTTCGACGCTTTAAGATCAATATGTGGAGCAGTTCGCGGTACAAGCCATAACCTCTTATATGAAGAAACTAATCAAAAACCACTATCTGAACGAAGATATATTTCTAAACTAACACGTTTTTATAAAATGAAGAATAACCTAGCGCCTCAATATCTCTGCAACCTCCTTCCTAGAATACCCAGTACAAATGATATAATTCATCTGTGCGAACAGTACAATGCAGAACGGCGACATATGCCAAGTCTTTTTTACCAGATACAATAAAACTGTGGAATTCATTAACTCCCGACATTCAAACTATCGATTCGTTATCTGGCTTTAAAAAATTCAGTCTGCGGACCTAATAATAAAACTATTTTCTTCAACCTCAACCACGGTTCAAGAACTTGTCAGGTTATCCACTCTCGCCTCAAAATCCACTGTAGTGATTTGAATGCTGATAAGTTTGAAAGACATATTATTGACAGCACCGCCTGTGATTGTTGGTCATCCACTTGAAAACGCAGTACATTATTTTTTCACTTGCAATAAGTTCACCGAATTAAGACAGCAATCATTCTTCTATTTGAAAGGATTTACTATCAACACGGTATTAAGGGGATGTACATCACTCAATTGCAACGATCTCGATAAATTGTTGAAGTCTGTTCATCATTTCATTAGGCAATCTGATCGATTTGACATTCCATAAGCACTTTGTTGATATTGACTGCCATACCAACAATTATTTTCATGCATAACCACGACTTGTTGAGTTTGATATGATTACATGCGTCATTAGCAATTGTTCATTCATTTCTGTGTAATTTCACATGTCATTCTTTGGAGCGGCCTTAAAATAAGCACCCCGGTGCTTGTTGGCCAATCCTTTCATGAAATGTACTCTTTTCATGAATAAAATATGTTTAAAACAAATATGCTTAATATTACAATTTGGGACACACAATAAACGATGTAACTTCTGTAATATCATTCTATTTTATGTAGTCAACTTAGCTATTTGATGTAGTGATAAGATAATGGTCTGCTTGTAAAGCATGAACATGTACAACAACGCTATCTGTATTTTGTTTTAGCCTGTTTGGGATAATCGGGCTGATCAATGGTCGCAATGAACCAATGAGTGTCAAGCTCAGGTCCCCCCAACTTGCAAAGCTGTCACATTAACTTATTTCCATTAAGTATTGAAATAAGTTTAAGGTTTTTAAATTAGAGAGATAAGCATTTAATGGTTTTTGAGTTAGAATAAGGGAGTATAATCTAGTCGCTAGTTACTTGAAAGATGTGTTTGTCAAAATGAATCAAACAATCAAAAGCACATTTATATACATACATATACATTTTCTTAATGAAAAATTGTTTTGTGCGTTGGTAAAAACTTTATATCTAAAGACATTTAATGTTTGATGTCAAAGGCATATGATGATACTCTTTGCAGTATCGGATAATACATTGCCCCATCCTCTATATAACATATATCTAAAAGTGACTTAACTGTGCCGTTTAATGATAAAACCGTCGTTCAATTGAAATGATAGATCCGCTTTGTTGCACACGGTGTAACAAGTTTCCTTTGATCTCCACTAATTACCTACAAACAGGTGTATTGACCCAAATCACTGAGGCTTCATTCAAATAACAACGTTACGCTTCGTCTGATTGCATTGTTACGGTAATTGCCTGGTAAAAGACTATGTCCCAGCCATATCTTAGACACTTGGCTGAAATGGAACAGTCCTAATTAGTGCTCCCCCTAGCTTACACTGATCAAAAGGGAGATTAATTTTGAAATAAATAAGATATTTTTATTTGAAAATACAATGCTTATAATGAAAACAGAAAGGTATGTGTTAGCTAACGAGTTGTTTTCATTTGTCAAATCAAGTCAAATTTATCTCAAAAGTCATAAATGATGACAAAGAGTGAACAAAACATACATGAATACAACTTAATAGACATATCAAGCATACGCAGACCTTTTTTTATACAAAGAGTCGCTGTAACAAGAATCGGTTTGTATGTGATGGACATACATGAAATATATTTTTCAATTGATGAATGTTTAGAATAATATGCAGGAAGATATTTATCTCGTAAATCATTAAAAAGATTACACTCTGGCATACATTGAATCCACCCCTATCTTCTGCTTACATGACGGACGTGATGGTAAATTGAAAGGAATTTGCAATGAAAAGTTTTCAATATATGAATTATCTTTATGCTTGTCATAATAACAACCTTTGGGAGATAATGGTCGAAATACAAATTGTAGTAAACCCAAAACAAATATATTTATAAATCAATATTCTGAAATATTTTATCATACGGTTGTTCCTGAATAAAAGCATACTACATACTCATGATAATTCCATTAACTAGATGAGATATATATGTATTTGTTAACTTTTTTTTAATAAAGAGGAGATGTAACGTACAAGTTTGATTATTATGTGAATCAGTAGAGCCAAAAAAAGAGATAATATATGCTCCTAGGAGATCTTTTATAACCCTTTTTTGGATGACCGCCTATTGAGACTGGCGAATGCTTACACAAAATCACTGAAGCATGACTCGAAGCCACGCCCATCTGACAGATGTCGTAAATGATCATGATGTACACATGCTATGGGATAGTGCGCATAGCATCATATTAAAACGTTGTTCCTCGCTTGGAACAATACATATAATTAAAGATTTATTTAACATCAATCTATCTGAAGTTTGATTTGTTTGGATGACTTTAAATCTATTTAAACAGCTGTTAAGACTGAGATATCCTGTTGTTTTTTCATTAAGGAGGTTATACTTCCGTTATACTTACTTACTTATTGTTTTGCCCTTTATATCAATCTATTAGAGGAATTGTTTGTATCTTGTCTTAATAATTAGGAAGGTTTTAATATGCTTTCGTCAAACCAACAGTTTTATTCTATACTTAATAATACCGTTTTAACTTTGATAGTACCAAGGCCTGCAATGATATCCTTATGACCTAATATTTTATACAAATGACATGTTTGAGTATTTTTATTTGTCTTTTAATGTACATGCCTTTACTTTACATATTAACATTACAACTGTATCAGTGTCTCTTATAAATCGCTGTGCGATTGGTTGTATATACCAGTGAGAAAAAAATTTGTCTGTCTCCCAAATAGCACGTCATGCGGGAGGACACGCCTCAGTGACCACGGGTCAGTTCTGGTCACTGGTGCTAATTAGCTGTTGATTCGAAAAAGCAGTATCAAAGTTGTTTATTAGCTAATTTCGAAAAGATAAATTCAAGTTACTGGCAAATTAGAATACATAGGAATCACGAAAGTTTCCATGGGTCACTTCAGTCAATCTTTAACTTATTTGTGAAAAAGGATCACCAAGTAGGTTGATACGGAATATTCATATCAAGTTATTTCTGATTCGTTGGGAAGAAAGGAAATGTGTGTCAAACAAATCTCTATGATATATTTATAATATATATACTTATTTCAAAAATTATTCAGTTTATGAACCGATCAATAACTAGACCCTGACTATTTAAGTTTATACCCACAAACGGCCCTGGGAAAGTGGTGGTTTGATCATGGGAAACGAGTCATAACGAGCCAAAACCAAAATCAAATATTCCATAAAGCTCTTAAAGGTATACCAAAACGCTACAGGTTTCAGGTGATAAATCAAACAGACAAGGCTAGTTTTATGTCCCTGCTTAAAAGCGATATGTTTGGAACTTATGCCAGATTTCGTTTTCATTATAAATGTATATCTGTATTGCGCAGCAAATTATTTGATTGATTTCAATTTTAAAATAGTTCAGTAAAGTCTTGTTTTCTCAGATTTCCTATTATCAATCATACAAATATTAATACTTCATTGTCCCATTTTATATAATGCATCTCTCAATTTGAGTGACAACATCTATATACTCTTTGGATTAAAAGAATAACCTGATTAATACTTTGGTAATTGATGACGGCAGATCAATTGAGTTTAAGATGTCAAAAAGCTTTGTTGAAAAACATCTTATTGTGTACATAAGTCATAGATTTCAGTAGCTTTGTTGAAAAAGCATTACTTTGTTCACAGATTTAAGTAACTCGGCCTAAACAACACATATTACTTCAACCATGAAGTATTTCCAACACGATAGAATGAGAAAATGAGAAAAACTGTTTTATATCGAATTAATGGTTAATTATTAAAACCTTTATTATTTATTCTGTAAGTAACTGGCGCGGTTTGACCCGGATCATGATAGTATTCTTCATTTTGGTTACAGTGTATATTTACCCGGAGGTAAACCATGACTATTACAAATTGGAGCCAATAAGCTTTAAACCAGACTTGACAGACATGAAATATAGTAGCGGTCCCCTTAATATTTTTTGGTGTGGAATCATGTTCACCAATGTAAGGATGTATAGATATCATTTGAGGTTTTACCCTGTTTATACAGTGGCATTATCCTTTCGCTCCTTGTAATCAAACATTTCATGTGCACTTTTGTGTTATTATTGAAATAATTTGTTTCATTGCTAAATGACTCACTTCTAATGTTTCCTTTATGTGTGAAATACAGATATGTAATTCATTTGTAGTCTTTTGTTTACACAATACATCAAGTGTACATATTTATATTTATATCATAAATTTGCATAACCATTTTATATATGTTGTTAAATGAGCGTTAATTGTATTAACAAACTAATCAGTCCGCATGTTATATTATATACTATTTATTTTACTGAATTATGGATTACATTTTATTCTGGTATAGTATTGAATGATTTAAACAGTATTTTATTTCCATAAAACATGTAATACACAACATTCTTTATATACAAAAAGGAAAAAGGATTAGCAAACAGGTTAATGCAGTCTATATCAATGCTTCTCCTTATACAAACATAACAAATAAGGTTTTAAGTACATATATGGAAATACATTTTAAATACGCATGTCCAAAAAAAAGCAATTCAATTGCATTGCAATGTATAGTATTGAATGAATTCCAGATTCACGTAAATAAGTTCACTAAAAACATACTAAAATTGACATGACATCCTTTTCTTTTTTTTGAATAGATATTGTTTTAACCAAGTGGCATCAGTAAATCCTACCATTCCACATGTAGATCTCACTTAGCTTGTATACCTCTATCAATAACAAGGATGAAATTCCCACCAAAAAAATGAAGTTACTCACTTGAATCTTGACCAACACACGAGCAAGAGTCGTAAATCCAGTTTTTAAAATTTTGTTTTAAACTAAGTTTTGACCAATAGTAAGGGGTTTAAGCTAATAAATTGTCACATGTCATGGCTCCTGAACTTTAGATTGCATTACACTCTCCCCTTCCACAAGACAAGTACATCTGTGCACCTGTGATAAGACCCAATAGACTGACTGGAGCCAACTAGTTAGCCTTTCCAGTAATTAGTCTTGAGATCATAAGGACCGAAGAGTCTTTACGACAATAATTATGTAATGAACGTGGTTGTAAAATATGGCATTAGCCAGGGATGAGATGATTCAATTTGTTCCTCCTTCAGCAAACACCCTATCCTGCCCATCCCACATTATACACTTATTCAATAGAAATATGTCACCAGACAGAGTTGAATCTTGACAAGGGATCAAATTAAAGAAGTACATATTCTTAAATATGAACAATTCAGAGAAGATTATCATGACTCATGGAACACATGCAATTCGTGAAGCGGGAGTCAACATTTCACTCACTGAAAGTGCAAGGTATTATACCTTTTAGTCACTTATCTTTTACAATTATTTTATTTCAGTTTCAAAACTATAATTGATGTATCTGTGAGAAAAAAACGCATGGCACTTCAAAGTCGTGACTAGAGTGGGAATCTTTGTTTGCCAAAATGTATTTCTATTGATAAATTAAACACCTTATAAAGTTGTGTTTCAGTTTCAAAACGTTAGTCAATAGACTTAACGCGTTTTGAGTTAAAACTGATACAATTTCAAAATCGGACAGACGTGGATACCTTTATGATGTAACATTCTTGCGGCCATGTATCATACTAAATTTTGATTTTATTTATATATAGGAACATAACCAAAACATATAAAATATCATGCAAGATTATGTTGAAAACTTAAACAATTTTTTCTATTCATTTAAGAATCTACATGATCAATGCAAAAAGGGCCCAATTTGTTAAAACAACATGGAGCATTCCGAGATCTATGTATGTTGTTTTAGCCGTACACCAGTCACAAGTGGTGCCAACTAATGACTGTCACTTATGACTCAATGTCAATCTCTCGTTCTCATGCCAAGCTGTCAGATTAACACTGTGCTCAGTGCTGAATGGAAACTGTTGTAGCTTACATTGTGTATGTGGCTATACATGTTGCAAGAATGGATAATATATATCAGTGTCTGAGGTAGGTCATTTTACAAAAAAAAATTCAGTAGCATTAAAAAGCTTAAAATCAAGTCAGATTTACCACATATTTTGCCCGAACTGATTTTAAGAAGGACGCTATATATATATACAATATTAAGTTTGAATTATTGTTAAAAAACTTAAACGAAAAGGTTTTCATCTAACCATGAGTGACTTAGTATGCCGTTTGATTCGATAGATGAATAATTTCACTAGTTATAATGACCGTCAAAATGCAGTTAATTATAAATTTTTTTCATTTTTATTTTGGAACAGTTCTTAGGGGTATTGTAATCAATGCACTTTATGTTCAATGGTAAATTCCAGTCAGTAAGTAACATTACTGTAGGACTAATGAATTTTAAAAGGAGAAAAACGAATAATATAATTAACCACGCTGTATATGAGTCTTTGTGGAAAATCATGTAAATTCATTAAGATTTTAGATTCCAACTACCGTTCATCTTTTATCCATCTTAAAAACAGTTAATCCGCCACAGGGAATAAAAGAATGTTGATCATCCCATTCCAAAGGCAATGCAATCAAATTTTAAAAACTTTTTAACAATATCTTTCATTACTTTACTTTATTTATCAGATATCTCCCTATTCTCTTTCGATGATAATAAGCAACACAGGACAAAAAGTACTGGAATCCGTTTGCCGGATTCCTTCCGGATCCCACCGGATCCCTGCAAATTTGGAATACTGGGATCCGGTAACGGATACCCCAACGGATCCCAGATCCGGCCGGATTCCAACGGATACCTTAACGGATCCCAACAAATTTGGTATACTGGGATCCGGTGACGGACACCTCAACGGATCCCGGATCCGGCCGGATTCCACCGGATACCTTAACGGATACCGAGTAGTTGAGATTACAGGGATCCGGTGCCGGATACTCGACGGATCTCTTCTTCTTGCTAGAATAGAAAAAAAATTGAACTATGAAAGGTTTCAACTATAATTTAATTTATTTTTCATGTAAGTACTGGTATTCCCATTATTGATTACAATTGATGATTGATTGAGTACCCTTATTTGTTTGCAAAATAGATTTATAATAATTGATGATTTCTTAGGGTAAATAAAGAATTACCTACTCAATTATCTTAATAGGTTTTAGGAAGAAAAGTTACTAACTGTTTGATTTTACTTGCACTATCTGCCACTGTGTCATATGAATTGTGACATATACATGTATCAGGGTTTCAAAAATCATCTTTTACTGCACCAAGTCACACAGCTTTGTTTTAAATTCAACAAAACTTTGCTTAATTTGTTTTTAAAATGACACGTGCTAATACTAGCTTTATTTAATTTTTTTGGTGAATCAAAATTAGACTTGAATTCAGTTACATATGACTTCTGTGCTTTTCAAAATTGTTTTACCCACTGTACACATACATGTCCAGTGATGTTCCATTTCTTGTCAGTTCTAAATTATTCATATAAACTGCAATGATTATGAAAACAAGACCATGTTCTTTTTCTGTCTCTGCTTCATAGTCACCTATAGCTGCTTACTAGTAGTCTGAAACAGTAAAACATTTGTGGACAGTGTACATCTTATAAAATCTAATATCCTTTAAAAATTTGATTAATTCTGATTTAACCAATAAGTAATTGGTGATCGATTGACTGGGTCAATATCATTGTAGACAATGAATAAATATGAATTAAAACTGATTTCCAATACTACTGATTAATAATTGTGTCTTTTTTTCAACAATTACTTGAGGCGACAATTAACATACTAGTATGTTTTATAACTCCAACTAATGTATATTTACTACATGACTTCTTAATTGTGAGTATTTGCATTCATGTGTTTTTCTAATATGTCTCCTTGTTATAAACAGAATAAATCATCCTGGTCTGTGTTACCTATAGCTATTTCTTTTAATTTCTTAATCAAAACTATTTCAAAACCAACAAAACCTTTATCACTGATCATCTAAAGAGTAGCCTAGAAGATTGAAACTTTAGCTGGATAGTCAATTGATGATCAAAAATATGCCAACAATATGATTCTCACATTCATGATAAAAGCTATGTGTGTGCCTGAACTAGTAATTAATGACTTTCAGGCGTTGAAAATAGATTAAATTTTAAAAAACAACGTTCAATATATTTTTCTCATTTAGTGGTGAGCTTTAAAATTACCCATTCTCAGTTTCACAAACATTGTTTTCCTTACTTCAAGAAAATTACAAAGGGTGGCAACTCTGCGCTCCTCACCTTACATTAATTGCGTACCGCTAATAGATTCTTTACCACAAAAATTTATCGAACAAGCTCTTGAATATCATTCATGTGTGTTTCGTTTCTTATATTTTGCGAAGGTAAGAACGACATCTTAAGATCAAGGCAGAATTAAATTGCTTAAAAACCGTGCAATATTCCGCACTGGTCGTCACACTTGAATGAACTCACTTAAGCACACGGCACCTGCATGTCGGTTAATTCATAAGTCACTTTGACAATTAAACAGGTGGATGTGCTAGTGTCCGTTAACTAAGTATGTTCGTTCCGCTTTTGCATGAGGTCGAGTCTAATTTGATGTATGTTGATTAATATCAATTTGATCATAATATCATACCTTGATATCATATTAAAACTCTTATACTCAACCCTGAGTGATAACTAGTTTTAAAAAAAGTATAACGATAGCTATTCGATTCTCTATCATTTATATTTTTTGGAACTCTTCCATTTAAACCAGATCAAAAGATATGACAAAATCCATTTTACAGGCGATTGTTTAATTTCAATACTCAAATTAACAATTAAGAAACCTCTAGCAATATGTTTTGTATAATATGTTGATCATGCTCGAAGTTTCGACAGCTAACACGGAAAACGATTTCATTTGTTCTGAAATGTGAAGCATAAATCTGAATACTTTATTAAACTATTGTATTGTTGTTGTGTAAGTACATTAATCGGACGAAACTAACGATATTTTTATGATTCCATCGAATAATTAATACAAAGCGTCGTGTATGTAAGAAATATTATAGTGGGTATAAATTCTGATGACATCTATCAGCCTCATGCAATTAAACTTCTTTGGTTGCATGCCGCACTCATATCGGCAACTGGGGGTAATAAAACGCCTGTATATTGACAAGCAATTTGGTCGGAGAAAAGGCTCTCTCCTGTACGAGCCCGATGCTCAGCCATTCGTAACATGTAATGTTACTTACCGAAGGAGGGGAGAGGTTTTATTTATTTGAAATCGTTTTAATAATTTTGTCTCTTGAGAAACTTTTTCGTCTGCGACTAAATATCATAAACCATAAACATATTTTTGATATTTTAACAGTTTTGATGAGGAATTAAACCACAGCTCTCATCCATTATTAAGTATAATTGAATATTGCATGTTGTTTTTTCAGTAATTCTGTTCTATATTTTTGTTTTAGTTATAAAACTGGAAGATAATTCGTCTTTGTTATACGTGTACACAACGTGCACATTCATAGGATAGAAAAACTGGTGTAAGTCTATATAACACTGATTAATTGTGGTAACTCGAGAAAGTTCGGATTGTAACAATCAGAAATATTTCGTGATCTTGAAACGCCCGAGCGATTCCGATTGCAAGGCAAGCTCCTCGCACGTTTTGTTGCTAGCGCTGTTATGGAGTTTGTGCAACGGAAGACAACATGTCCCCCAAGTTTTCTTGTAGAAGAAATCGAGTTGATACCAGCTATGTTTTAATCATCTGACATCAAACTTACAGTGTGGCAGAAGACTGACGTAAAGGAAATGTATCAGGTAAGTAATATTTATTCATACCGGCACTGGTTATAGGCCCTAACCCAACTGACAGATTGTTGATCGTCATGAATCGCGACGATGTTATAAAGTGTATGAACGTCAATACTGAGTCTATTAAACTCTAATTAGGAACCTCATAACATCAATACAGATGATGTTTGATATTCCGATTCTGGAATTAGACACTTTTGATTATTGTCACTGTGAGAAATTTATCAATACCTCAGGCTGGAGTAACATTCATTTTGAAAGTAGTCGAAGATGTTTACATATTTCTTTGATGTCACCTGTTTTCATGTTAGTTGTTATAATCATGATGGTACATACCACAAGGTCAAGTTTTACTATTAACAGATTAATTAAACTTTGGTTCATGTGCGATGAATGCACACTCTAACTTTAGATCTTTATCATCTTAAACCTATCTGTTATGGCTTGCACATGATTCGGATAAATAAAAACAAAACATCTTTGTCAGTAAAAAAACAAAACATCCCACTTCAATCAACACAAGGCTAGAAAGATAAAACATTTGGCTAATATCTCCAATCAGTTTTTTACTTAGAAAATCATACTAATATTGCTAGGTTATATTTCATAAAATTTTAGAGAAAAAATATCAACTTCACTTCCCTCAATGTCATTAAGTAGTTAAGTATGAGTATGATTTTTTTTTGTATAGTTTATTGCCTGAGAAAGGTGTTCACACACTTTTTAATGTAGGTCATGTTTATATTGAGGTTGAACTGCATACAAATATCTTAGTCGACTTTCTAGTTAAATTTCGCAAAACAAATTATGTGAAATATTTGTATAAAACAATTCAGTCATATGGGGGACCGCCGGGGGATATATCATCTTCTAATGAGTCTTGATTACAAATGCTTTATATAGTGTGTTTTACCCCACAATTGATTTTTATACATATGAAGCAATTCAGTCATATTGGGGACTGCCTTGATATATCATCTTCCGATGAGTCTTGATTGTGCTTCACGCCATAATTTCTTTTTAGAAAAAGGCTTGGAACAATTAAAAAACACTTTCCCATTCAGAAAGTTCTTCTCATTAAATTGATGTGTTTTTTGTTGTATTATTCACCATTACATATGTTCAATTGCAGCAAGTGTGTTGCTGTGAGTTTGTTTCCACAAAAAAGCAAGTTAGGCCAATGTCCAACTCCAAAGCCATGAAATGGACATGTCGATTTGAAGAGCTGGGTATGTTAATGAGTTTGTTGATTCAAGTTTTGTTTTGTAATGCAAATAAAACCATAAAATTATCATTTACAGTGAATACTAACTATTAAAATGGCCTCCCATATGCTTAGGGTCATTTCATCTTTCAAAAGGGGGCGGGATAGCGCAGTGGTTAGCGTTTTCGGCCAGGGGCTCGGCAACTTTGTCTGCAGTAGAGAACTGTTCTACACGCAGTCAGGTTTGGGTGCAATGCTACACTGAAATTCAGTGCAGTACCACCCATGGTTCGCTAGTTCCAGCCGATGCTCGCAGGTTTCACCACAAAGCATAGCCACTATAGTGTTGCAGGCTTTCTCCCTGCAGTAATACTAACAGCCGCGGTATCGGTGAAATAATCTTGAAAGTGGCGTTAAAAACCAACTCATATCACTCATCTTTCAAAAGATAAAAGCTGTCTGTTAAATAGATAAACTAAAAATGACAAAGAGCCAAGGTAGCATGACCTATGAAAATCTAAAGATGGTACAGTATCATTATGAATTCGGAAAGGTTTCAGCTTGTGGTGAATGTTACACCTATGGTGGCTGATTTCTGCCATTCGCGTCTTCGCTATTTCGTGATATCCCAACCTGTAGCGAAATAGCAAAGTAGCCATGTGAAATGGCAAAATGGCGATGTGAAATGGCGATGCGAAGTAGCCACGTGAAGTAGTAAAGACGCAAAGCACTTTTGCGTCGCTATTTTGCATTGCACCTTCCCTATTTCCCTTTGCATCTTCGCTATTTGCATTTCTATTTCGCTGTTTTGCCGTAGGCTGGGATAATGCAAAGATGCAAATGGCATAAATCAGCCACCATATGCACTTGAAAGTTGTGTTGTGTGTATCAATACACACTAGCTCTTTTGTTAAACTTAAGTCATCTTCCCATACGGGGGCCTGACTTGCGCCAATGACATGCTAAGATAGGCATTGCATTATTTCCCCAACTTTTCTTATCCTGCTGTCAAGGCTGCTGCAACAAATCTTGATAATCCAATGAGAAATGTTATGTTATTTAGGACACTGCTCTCAAAACACAGGGTGGGATAGCGCAGTGGTTAGTGCTTTCGGCTTCGGATCAGAAGGTCCATGGTTCGAATCCCGTCAGGAGCTCGGCAACTTTGTCTGCAGTAGAGAACTGTTCTACACGCAGTCAGGTTTGGGTGCAATGCTACACTGAAATTCAGCGCGGTACCACCCATGGTTTGCTAGTTCCAGCCGATGCTCGCAGGTTTCACCGCAATGCATAGCCACAATTGTGTTGCAGGCTTTCTCCCTGCAATAATACAAGCAACCGCGATATAAGTGAAATAATCTTGAAAGCGGCGTTAAACACCAGCTCACCTCACCTCATCTCAGAACACAAATATTGACAGGGAAGTGGCAAGGTTTGGATTAGACAGTGAGGAAGAATTGCGCAACTTGAAGCCATGGGGAAAAGTTTTATTGTTTCATGATAACTCATAGTATCTTTTGTGTGCATATGCAGAGGTGTTTATCATGCAAAATGGATGTTCAGTTTTAACACTGGCAGGTCCAGCTGTGCACACATGATATAATAGTAATTTGTATTTTGAAATTAATGTTAGTTTTATAGTGAACTCTTTGAAATTGCAATTTTTCATTAAAAGACATATACAAATGTATCAATCTAAGCATGGGATCAAACCTGGGACTGTAAGTTTTTTCTCAACTGGCTAACCATTAAAAGTAGATATAAACATTCTTAAAGTGTAATATTAATAATTAGCATCAAACATCTGAGTTTTGTAAGGAAAATTTTATCATTTATGGCACAAAGGATTGTTTTTCACCTCAAAGATCATTATTGTCAAACAATGTTTACTATATTAAAGCTTATGATGAATCAAATCTTGGTGAGTCAGTTTAGTAGACATATTCCATTTTTAAAATAAGAAAGTTGAGTAGATCTTAAATGATTATTCTATTATTCATTGAAATAAACCATCTCTCATTTCGTGTTAAGGATAATAAGATTAAACATGTTCTTCCACTACTAAAAGGTAAAGGGGCTTTACTATCCACTTTAAAGGTAGTGATTGATAAAATACAATAAAATTCATCTGGTAATAAGTAATAAGTATTCAGACGAGCAATGTATGGCACAATTGTATAACCCAAATGTGATTGTATAAAAATCAAATCAACTGGTCTGTCAAGCCACTTTTTGGAATACACTAGCTCGTTAGGCCTGCTGGCCTTACATCTGACTAGTTTGCCAGTAATTGCATGTATATTGAACCCATTTGGGGTATTCCTTCAATACACAAATTTATGACCATGTCTAGTTAGATCTTTTCAGTAATTGCTTGTAGCAACAGGGAAATAGTTACGTGTGATGGGAGGTAAGGTGTACTAATGCCTACAGTGATTATTGCCTACATGGAATAAGATACACTGCATGCTGGGGTTATGAGACGCTAACCTGCACACAAGTTAACTGATCCAATTTGTATTAACTGTTCCATTCAAACTATCAATCTCAAGCATCTTAGGTTTGAAATAATAGATCATGAAATAATGATATTAATGGAAAAAAAGCCTTTGGAAAAATATTTCAAATAAGTGTTATATTGACTTATTGACATAATGACCAATATTAAAGTCATTTTGATGACAACTATGCTCTCTTGAAGTAAAAGACTTTGAAAGACAAAAAGCTTGTCATTGCTTTCATTAACTATATCACTATGATACTATGCCACCAGGCTCAAAATGTAGGATGTGAAACTTTACCCTGTATTTCCTGCACAATTCTATATGTACGGAGGAAAATATTTACACAAAAGTGATTTTAATTATTGTATGTATATTTTTATGTCAATTTAATTGTTGCCATGAAAGGCATTTTCTGTACAAGCAATTTTTCATCAAAGAATTATTGTCAACAAAGGCACTATTTCATTTTATATTTTATATTTCAGAGTATCAACATATATACTAAGTAATTATTTTCTTCAACATAATTTTTATCAATGTTTTTTATACTTCAATTATTTAAAAAAAGGTCATTTTGGATTCATTATTTTCTTTTTTAAGGAATTTCATGGAAATCAATGTTACTTCAAACTGATTTGTTCATCAATTCATTAATTCTTTTTCCATCTAAGTCTTTTTTTAATAAAGGTGATTTTTTTCCAGATAATTTGTTCACAACAAATTCATTATTATCAATGAAGTAATAATTAACTATACTTTGTGAATGAATACTTGTTCTTGTTCTTTATTTTCATTGCAGGCATTGATGCACCAAGTAAAGGATGATTCCATGTTGATGGTAGGTTGAATGAAGTTAAATGCTGGCCCCTTCATGTATAAAGATGAAGGCAATGGACCAATTTGGAGTGACAACCATGATACCTTAGCTGATCAGTATCAAGATGTGAGTATTTTGACAATACAAGAACAGTTCAATCCAAACTTTAACTTTTGGGATATCTTATGTAACTCAAGAGACTAAATAAATACTACTGCTACGCACATCTGTAAATTACAACACTCAAGCTTTGTTCATATATTGTGAAAATAAAAATATTTGTCTGACTGAATATGAATGTGTCTATTAATACACCAATAATTTTAACTAGATTTGAGTTCCCTCTGCCTCCAATGTCTAATTCATTTTTCCTTATCTTTCAGTAACCTGTAACACTTTGGCTACTTCAATCCTGTCTCAGTCTGCAATGCAATCAGATTCTGGTCATACAAGATTCAAAATGATAGTTCATCAACATTGCTCAATCAACAACACTGTTTCTAGTTTAGCCTATCAAAGCAAATTAAGGAAAGATGCAAAGATACAAAATACTTTTCCCTCTGTCCAATGCTTTATAGTTATGAATCAATGAAAAGATGTGATGAAAGTTTATCTTCATTGCAAAACATCTGAAACTTATTGTTTTGTCTAGCTTCTCTTTGACTGAAGAAAAATGCAACATCCATAAGGGCCAATACAAATGGATATTTATAGTTTGCCTGTTACAGAAGCATACAATCTCTGAATAAGCTTCACAATCAAAAAGCAAATCCTTTGTTTGTTTCAATCTAATTACCTAGTCAAGGTAACAGATGTGAATAGGCTGACAGGTGCTGGATGCTCAAGCTTGTGCGTTCAAGCGTGACTACCATTATGCAATACTGTACTTAGCTCTCTGAAACTAAAAAGTTAAATTGAATTTGAAAACTCTTTTTCTCTCATTATGGCGTCAACAAAACAGTTGAGATGACATATATCTTACTAAGGAATTTTTTAAATGCCGATTGTTTAGAAAGACAATGATAGTAATTTCATCTAAAATGATAATAAGTTCTTCTAGGAATTGGGCACAGAGGCTTAGAAAGGTTGAAATTGTAATGGGATATAAAATATAACAATGTTACTTTTATTCACTATCTAAATTGCATGTTGATTTAATTTATGACTTTAATTTAATTTTAATTTGCAACTTACTTGTTTGGTTTAGTTGAATGTCAAGGTCAGGCTTCAAGTAACAAGTATATTTTTTTTTTTCAGTTTTTTCACTTGGAACAACATAGAGAAATATTTTTAAACCTGAAGTTTGGCAGGGGTTTATTTGAAAGCTTATTGAAATGATCAATGTAATCATATTCATGTTCTAATGATGATTCAAACAAGCTGAAGTTCATGTCAGTATCACAATTTATGAAGAAGCAAAATTTGAACATAAAATTGTTAGCAATGTTACAGTCTATCACCCACCTCGTTAAGTCTGCAGTTTATTATTAGTGGGGTCAGAGTAGCTTGGGACAGGCATGCGAAAACCTGATATCATTGCGATTTCTTTGCGAATTCACACAGGTTGGTTGATGTTAATTAGGGATGAGTGGACAGCAATTGAGAGTCAGTACTTGGATGTAGAAAGTTGGTTAGAAATGATGTTTGAAGTGCCTTTAGTGCTTACAGAAACTATTTCTTCAAGAAATAAAAGGGTAATTATATATATAAATTGTATTTGACAACTAATATAATCATTTTATTTTTATGACTGAAAGTGTGAATAAGAATAGAAATATAGTTACTCCCTTACTGCAATTTGTAAAAAGGATCTGCTTTCTATTTGTTCCATGATTTAAGGAATAATATTTAGTTTTTTTTATTCTATTCCAATTTTATAAAAAACATCTTGTCTAATGTACTGATATTAGACAATCTTATTTATGTATTTCTCTTTTACACCTAACAGGTATAAATCTAAGTCTTGAACATCAACAATACAAAGGCTGATTAGCTACAGAGACCATTGCTCTATTTTTGTCATGAATGTAAATACCCTAAATTGTGAAGTCAATTCCGTATTAAAAAAAATGGAATAATTGTCTTTAAACAAGTATGAAAAATAAATTCTACTAGAGATGTGAACCTTTCATTGTTCAATTCTTGACCACTCTAGATATAAGACAGGATCTGGTAATGGGTGTCAGGCACCGGATCCCTATAAGTCAGTATCCGTTAAGGTATCCGTTGGAATCCGGCCGGATCTGGGATCCGTTAAGGTATCCGTCACCGGATCCCAGTATACCAAATTTGCAGGGATCCGGTAAGGTATCCGTTGGAATCCGGCCGGATCTGGGATCCATTGAGGTATCCGTCACCGGATCCCAGTATACCAAATTTGCAGGGATCCGGCGGTATCCGGAAGGAATCCGGTAAACGGATTCCACTACTTTTTGTCCTGTGCAAGGCACCAAGGTACAAACCTATAAGAATCTAAGTTCAATATTGAAAAATATCAACATTTTTTATTGTTATTGTTCATTAGTTGTTATTTATGGTATCTAATACAGATTAAAGATGTAATTTACAATATTAAATGCAGATTAAAGATGTAATTTACAATATCTAATGCAGATTAAATATGTAATTTACAATATCTAATGCAGATTAAAGATGATATTTACAAATATCTAATGCAGATTAAAGATGATATTTACAAATTAAAGATAATATTTACAAATATTTATTTCAGATTAAAAATGATATTTAAAAACATTTACAAACCTTTACAAATATTTACAAAGGGATTAAATATCTTGAAAATATCATGTAAAGATGATGGTTAATATATTTATTATTTTGTAAAGAAGTATTTTAATCTTTGTAAATATCTTGTAAAAAACAATTTTAATAGATATTTACAAGATTTTAAATATCATTTTTTCACGCAGTGTTATCAGCAACATCAGTGATTTTGTTTTAATGAAACCCCTTCTTACATGTGTAATCAAAGCAACTTTTATGTTTTCTTCCTAACAGAATAAAAAAATTCACAATAAAAACGCCACCATCATGGATTTATGTGTCACATCAAAAGAACAAGCAAATAAAAGAACCTATGCTACAATTAATTGTAAATAAATGTGTGTACGGGAATATGAATCCTTGCTGATTAAGTGTATTCGAAATCTCCAAATGTTTTACTTTCGTATTCCCTCTAAGGCTTGCAGTGATTTCGTAGACAAAACCATTTCGTAGACAAAACCATTTCGTAGACAGTGATTTCGTAGACAGTATTAAATTTGTATTTCTAAGTCACTATTGACGATTATTTTTAATTATTATTATCTTTTATAGTAATTCATAATTTGTTGTGTGAATATTGATTACGAGAATGTTGCTAGCTTTACGTAGAATGTTGATAGCTGTACGAAGAATAGATACGAAGCTAACGAGTTTTGATGTAGAATATTATTATGTTATATTATTATTTTCATAATGATGAATGATTAAATTTGTTTCAGATATTGAAGATGACGAAGCATCAGAAATAATAACAGACACGAGTAATTCAATAGTAAATAATATATGATATCATGAATGAATTATAATTTCAAACTTGTGGTTTATATACTGTATTTGTGTTTTGACAGGTAAGTTTGAGTCTCTACTCATGCAAGTGGATTTGCTATAATAGCCGCGCTATTTGTTTTGATTGTCAGTGACTTACCGTCTTTCATCTTCCCGGATGTCTTCTCGTCTCTGTGCTGGTGTTGATTGCGTAGTTGTTGAAAATATAATCATACTTACCTTAATCTATTTCATTAAAATATCAAACAAGAACTAAAAGAATTGAAAACAACACATAAATATTGGATTACTTTAATCGTGTCAAAACACAACAAAATTGTTTATTGTTTATAGTTTTTATTATCTTGATTTCTTTAATCGAACCTATAAGTGTTCGAATCCTTGAGTTTGATAAATAAAAGTTTGTTATTATTACTTATTATCCTATTTTAAAACTTGTCTACGAATTCACTGCTCGATTTGTCTACGAATTCACAGGATTTCGTGTCTACGAAATGGTTTTGTCTACGAAATCACCGCATCCCCCCTCTAAAGTCATCTGATCCGTTTGGCTCGTCACAGGATCTGTCTTGATGGTTGTACGGTTTGAACACCCTGCAGTGGTATCAACAAGATTTTGAATGCATTGGCTATTGATCAAATTTCAACAAATTTATCTTCAGAGCAATATGCGATAAAAACACTAAATCAAACCTTCACAGAAAGAAAACTACATTCTTTGTTCTTATCTGGCTATAATGCTTTTATGATCTGTGAATGTGAAATAGGATATTTTTTATTTTATTTGTAAAGACCATGTTGATATCGAGTAAGGAAGAAAAAATATATTTTCACTCGTGGCTGCACAGTCGTGATGATATTAAAGTTTTCTGCCTAACGAGAGATAAACATTTGTTCTATTTGTTTTATGAAATGTCCTTAAGTTAACAGTCTTCGACGCTGGTCATACAGCATTTTACTAATCTAACAAATGTAACAATACTAAGGGAACAAAATTTTGACAGAAATCATTTGTTCAAGGTTTATAATAGACTGTTACATTGTGTACGTCACTGAACACTATACTTATTCATCATTCAAGTTTGAATTTATACCTAGCTTTTACTGTGCTGTTTTGTAATCAATTCTGATTAATTGAATTGATTTGTCATGGTCTGTCATATTATACTCCTATTTATATTTATCTTAAATGCAGAACTGTTTATTACTATACACTCTAGTAAACTATAAAGATGTAAATGTCCGTACTCAATACACTACAGCTTCAGGTATCTCAATCTGAACTAAGCCAAAAGATAACAAAGATTACACCTACCATATGAAGATGCTACCAATCCGATGAAAACCACAAGCGTCCTCATCTCGTTACCTTCTGTCAGTATGAATCTCAAACTGTCCTCTTTACCTGTTTGTTAAATGTGATGTAGTCGTCCGTGAACACTGCCAATATGTGTTAAAGGTCCATCCTATTCAGTATCTCAAATGTAGTTTCGATTTCCTGCAATGTCCATGAAGTTTGTTAATTAGTCCATGTTTGTCTAACATCGAGGAACTTGAAAGAATACATGTGTTAACAAGAAATACTTTATACTGATAATGATTTCTTTCTATGGTATATGTTGTATAAATCTATATTGATTTACAATGGTTAGAAAGAACTTTTTATCTAATTATATATAAAAATTGAATATCTGTCAAGTTTTGACAAATGATTGTTTCGCTCATCTAATGAAGTTAAATATCTAATAATTTCTACCTCATGTCAATGAGGTAAACTGATGAGAAAAGATAGATATATTTTAATGGCTTTATTTACTGATGAATCATCAAGTATATGACACCAATTCTGTTCTTTCGGACAAGAGGCTCTTGTTACTGAGCGGTGACTCAGAAACTTGGCAACTAGGACAAACTATTTAAAGTTATTAAACATCCCTGGTCTCTGAGGATGCGCAGTTGAACAAATGTAAAAAACTATTTTAAAACCTGGTCATTTTGGTATGATTGTTACGGTCGTACCTGCTCGTATGGTTTAGTAAGGGTGTTTGTATGATATATATATATAAATTTAGCGATATATTGTTTTCCTCATTCATAATGCAACATCTATGTTATCAACATTTTTGCATTTGTCTCTAATACACTTTTGATGACTTGTAGTACATATTGTATCGTTAGATGTATGAAACGTTTTGTATGAATTATATAAGCCATAATCAAAAGTGTTCTCATAATATTTTATAAATATTATAGTTTTCATCGTTGTATTTTCTGTAAACTCCATAACGTAGCGAAAACAAGTTTAATAAAATTTCCGTCGACTTATTAGATTGTTCTTAATATGCTGAAATCCGGATGGGCATGAGTTGCCATTTTCATTAATTACAAACTTTTGCACTAAAAGGGATAGTCTTTTCATGATAAATGAATGTTTCAATTGGAATATATACTTCTATGTCAAATACAGGGCAAAGGTTTATTCAAAGCGTGTATTACATCTGAAACGTTGTTAAATATGTTGTCAGCTATCAACGGTCGATGTACTTCTCCTATTCAGCCGGGAAGAGGGAAATGGAAACTAAGTCAGGATGATTCACCAACTGTACATTAATGATATGCTTGTATAGATCCTCCGATCAACCTGAGCCTTACGCTTGAATGAGAAATGTTGACTTACATACGGAGCTAGTTGTTACCATAGCGGGAAGTGATATAGATCTTCAAGTGCTATATAACCTTAATAACTGTTACTTTATAGGTAAGATAAGACTGGTTTCCCAACGCAGTTACTTAAATAAGAACTAGTTACTAATTTATTATACGTTTGGTAATTAGCATTGATTGGTTATACTTTGTTGTGATATCTCCTAAGTAAGGCTCTTTTAGTTTATTTCAGTTCCTTGTTGACAGTTTTTCAAATTCCTTAAACTAAAAAAATTCTGATATGCATTTGTCTTCTTACAATTAATCTTCGATCCAACAAAACAATTAAATATATAAATATTATCTTGTGATCATTAATTTTAAACTGTTCTGATTATTTCTGTATGGGCTGTATCACTGCAACTATAATGTCTCGATACCTTTGTTTTCATTTCATCTTTAAAACGTTAAAGATCAGAACATAGAAAAACATTTCAAGTATTTTCATCCTTATTGATCAATTACAGTGAAGTCTACAAGACACCTTAAGCATAAAGGGATTCGTATTTCTATTGTTAAAAATGGTTAGAGCACTGTTCTGTTTTGCCTGTGCTTTGCTTAAGGTTGTCTTTTGAAGAACTGAAAGCTACTGTTAACGCGTATTTGACAGAGCTACAAGAAAATCTCATCGAACATGGATATATTGACAATTGTGTATTCAGATAGATGTTAATACATGGATATTATCCACAGATGATAACTCTTACAATCATCTCCTATCAAGAGTTATTCAATTGTAGATCATTGCATATTTTATCAAAATTCATATTTGACACGGACAGCTAGGGTAATTTTTGTTTTGGACTATGCATGTTTTGAATGCTTCATTCGGACTGACAATAAGATTATCGTACCTTTGTTCCATAATACTCTGTTGAATCAGGAGTAACCACTTTAATCATGGCAATTGTATGACAAGACAGTTAAAACAACGTCTTCTTAAGGTGGCATCAATAAATACGAACTTATGATTGGATGTAGAGGAGAAATATCGAATGTTATTGTTTTTGAGTTAAAAGAAAAATTAGGAGATGAAACATGAATAATAATAAGCCAACTGACGTGGGGTTTTGAATTGCTGCAACTTATGAATGACGAGCAGCTATTATTTCATTGTGCTACAGCTTAATGATAAATGCTATAAATACTTGCTAAAAGCATTAAATACAAATACTCACGAGAACACAAGTAAATGACATAAATTAAATAAATTAAATCATAAACGAAAAGTTAAAAAAGGTGGATTTATCTTTGAACAATCGACCATGAAAGTGGATGTTATCCCTTTGATTGTCAAGCAGGAAGGGATAACAGCACAGCGCTCCAAATATTCTGTAGCAATGGAAATAGTAACCGCCTTATGCTTGGATTTTCAAACAGAAAGAAAAATTATGAATTGATGAACCTCCTTAGCTCTGGAGATGTCGCATGATCTCTGATTATTGGTCAGATTAGAACCACTTATGTAGAACCAGTAAACACCCAAGCTAGTCGCAGATCACTTATTGGAAACAATAAGTTATTGTTACCTCTCTTTATGTGGATATTCTAAGGAGTGAAGGGTCAGAGAAAATACGCATACCTATATAAAAGTATTGTAACAGGTTAATAGTCCACTTAAGACTAACATTCTGCAGTAAGACTAGGCAATCTGAAGTAGGTTACTTAAATGGATGTTTCAGTGGTATCAGAGATAGACGAGTACAGTATGCTTCACATGTCCTTGCCACTAGGGCTTGAGGAGGTGCCTCCCTTGAAATGAGCCAACACAAACACACGCACTAGTGGGACTAAACTTTTTTTCCAATTGAAAATCTCCAGAAGAGAGATATAGCAACGACTGAAAAGACGTTAGAAAAGTTGTCTTTGCGTGAATGAAAACACAGTTGCTTGAAATAAGTCATGCGTGTTTCGAGCGCGAGTTATTCAAAGGTAGCACACCAGTTAGACGCTGGGTCATATTAGTCGCTTTCAGGTCCTTTCACTTTCCTTTTCATTGAAGAAGGACAATGCTGCTATTGGCTGGCATATTGCCAAAGTAGCGCTAACAATTACTCAATCACTCACTAAACTTGGACTTGTGTGGGCTGAAATGTGAGATACCCCCCAGATGAGTCACAGTTACGATCATTTGAGATCATTTACATTGATATCTAGGGCTGTGTCTCAGCAATATAGCAGGTAGGTACTTCTGGTTTTCTAGTATTTAGTCGTATACAGCTTTACTTTAGCTTTATATATCCAATTCAGCCCCAAATATGGAAACAGCGATAGTGATTTTAATGAGACACTTAGTATGGATGTTAAACCACAGGCTTGTCAGGTACACAGGCCCTCGGATCATTAAAAAGATATATATATAAAAAAATTTTAAAAATTTTTGAGAACACCCCCTGAATAATTTTGTTCCTCTGTTAATAGTATATGGAAAGGCCGGACACTCCATTCGCCCCCCACCTGCTTTCTTGACCGAATGCTACAATAAATACACACGCAATCAATATAAGATATATGCAGACATGATGTCAAATGATTTGCCTTTCTACTCCATCTCACTTAAACAAATAAATCTTTGGGGTTATTTAATGAGGACGGCCGAAAGACGATTTCCACGCCCAACTTAATGCTGATGGGACAAATGGCCGCCCGTCACCTTGACCTTACGGGGTGTGTGGCCGCAGCGACAGATCTCATTGGTTGCAAGAACGGAGAATTAGAGTTATCTGTTCCTAACTTTGCATTGCGCGATATAGACCCTTTTTCGCGCGCTCATTTACATACGACCTTGACCTCATTAACATAACAGCTGATCGTGGTGGAGGCAAAACATGGCGGCGAGCGGACTGGCGGCAGACTAACATTTTATACTTATCCTCTGTCTTCTCAACTACTGATACAAGTAAACAACGGGGGAATAGCATCCCTAATATTTCTTTCTGCCTCCACTAAATATTGATGAGCTAGACGTCGCGTGATTTTTCCCGCGAAAAAGGGTCTATAACGGGAAAGCCTTGGAGGCTAGGTGGCGCTGTGTTCATGGTAGCACGCTAATTTTTACTCGCTCGTTAAACCCTGAAAACTAACTAAAATGTCCAGCACAAGGAGGGGAAACAAAGGCAAAAACACGGATGAACAACAAGGTAACCCTTCTAGAAAGAAATCAAACGAGGTTGAAAATGCTGAGGTCATATTTGAGGGAGCAAACTCACTTAACATGTCGACCACGCCGGCGGGTAGGGTCGCCATTACAAATATCGACGACATTGTTGACGGGATGGATCTTAAATTGTATATTGCTGCTGCACTTAAGGAACAGACCTGTCAACTTGTAACTAAGATGGACCATATAAACACAGAGATTAAAGAACTCCATGAAGAAACTTCAAATATCTTAACCCGGGTACAGTTCAACAGTGAACAGATCGAGCACAACACGAGTGAGATAGAGAGAGTGAAGAAGGAAATGAATGACATGAAGGCGGATTTCGAAAAACGCTTTCTCACACAAGAACTGTATTCAAGGAAAAGTAATCTCCTCATCCATGGTGTTCCCGACGACAAAGACCCAGGACCAGCCTCAATGGATGTGTTTCGTTTACTCGGTGTTGAGGGGGTGTACAATATGCAATTCGTAAACATTCACAGGCTGCCTCGTAAGAGCAAGGACCCCGCTAACTTCAGAGCAACAATGCCAAAACCCATCGTTGTCAAATTTGTAAGGATGGAGGATAGGCAGACAGTTTTCAACGCTTCAGTTAGAAGATGGGCTTCACTTAAAGACAAGAAAATAACAATCCGAACGGACCTCCCTGTAGTGCTGAAAAAACAGAGAGGTCGACTTGCCAACAGAGCTTTCGAGCTAAGGAAGACTCATAAAGTCCAAACTAGGATCCAGGAGAAAGGAATCGACATTTTCCTACAGATCAGAAAAGGCCCCAGCGATCCATGGAGGTCAGTGAGAATTGAAGAAACCCCTTGATTCCAGTACACAAGCAGTTTTTGAACACAGGACATCAGGATATCTGACGCTACAATTTAACCTTATTCTTCGGATTAAATATCTTATAACACTGGACTAATATTTGGACACAAACTTTCAAACCTTTAACAATCATAATCAACGATAAAAACTATAGAAAATGCCTAGATAATATCTATTGGAGTTATTTGCGTGTGTGGGTGTGTGTGTGTAAACACCACCACGTGCTATTCTATTTTTAGAATATTCACTTCGGACCTGATACCCGGAAGCATATTACATGTTGTGTAAACATCTACCTCACGTGAGTGTATCTTGCTGCGATAATCTACTTATGTAACTATTTAAAACATCTTGTCTTGATTTAGTAACAATTTATAAGTTTATAATCAGATTTTTAAGCTATTATTCAAGTGAATCTTCTGTGAAGTTGAGGAACTGTATATGCAGACCATGCAAACGCTTCAAAGACTTGCCTGGCCCTTGTTACGGCCTTGACCCTGATGTCTTGTATATGTCTAAATATCAGCTGGCACACTTAATCATGTTTTGTTTAGTATGTCTGGGTTCCGAGGGTAGAGCACCAATGCCTCATTTAAGGCTTTTAGTTTTGTATATAGTTTTTTGTTTTATATATTGGGAGTTCATCCAAGTAGGTAAACCTCATGTTTATTTCTCACCTTTTCTCTTTCTACACTTCTCTTATTTATCACTCAATAGTGATATTTAAGAAAAACTTGGTTCCCATTGTTTGATATTTGAGTTACATGCCTATTCAGAATTTGCTTTTATCAATGTATTTAAGATAGGTTTATTAATACTTATCACTGAGTTGTTTATGAAAGTAGAGTATTTTTCATCTGACTATGGATAAAATTAAGAAAATAAGAATGATTTCAGCTAACTGTAGAGGCTTAGCAGATCCAAAGAAAAGAAAGGAAGTGATGAATCTATATAGAAAAAAATATTTAATAATCTGCTTACAAGACATCCATGTAGGTAGGGAAAATATGAATAGAATGAAAAATGAATGGGGTTTGCAAAGTATAATTGCACCCTTCAAATCTAACTCTAGAGGAGTGGCTATTATTTTTAATAATGACATTGATTTTACAATACACAGAACAATAGAGGATGAAAATGGTAATTTCATAATTACTATTACATCCTAAATATCCTGATATGGTTAGATCAATTTTGAAAGATACAGTTGAAGAATACTTAGATACTGAAACTGATGAA
Organism: Phorcus lineatus; assembly: GCA_921293015.1. NCBI lineage: Eukaryota > Metazoa > Mollusca > Gastropoda > Trochida > Trochidae > Phorcus > Phorcus lineatus. Next base: position 25,795,812 of record OV121083.1, on the reverse strand, counting down.
AATGGGGAACTTGCTGATGTTAAATTGAAAGTTGATGATAGCTTATTCCTAGAAACATTTCTAATGAAAGATAGGGGTAAATCAATTTCTTTTTCATCATTTCTTAAAAAGAAAAGAAAAAATAAGACAAATGAATTAGAAATTAAGATAAAAGAATGTGAAGACAATATAAGAAAAGATTTTCAAAGTATTAATGAAACTCTGTTGTCTGAGCTTACAAAACTTAAATTGGAATATCAACAAATTAAAGAAGAAGAGATGAGTGTAGTTAATCTGAAGAACACAATTCTATGGTATGAAGAGGGAGAAAGGACTACAAAATATTTTTGCAATTTAGAAAACAGGAATTATGTCAGCAAATCTATAAATAAAATTATTACTGACAAAAAGGATGTGATAACTGATGGAAAATCAATTTTAAATGAACTGAAAGAATTTTATGAAAGACTTTCTTCTTCAAATAAGGATTTTGATAAGGATGATTATTTAACCAATGTTGTTACTCCAACCTTGAGTGACCAGTTGAGAGAAACATTGGAAAAAGAAATAGACATAGATGAAGTTTCACATGCAGTTAAAAACATGAAGAATAATAAAAGCCCAGGAATAGACGGATTTCCTATAGACTTTTTTAAGTTCTTCTGGAAAGAACTCAAGGTCTGGATTTTTAGATTTATCAAAGATGTTTCTAGAAGCAATAAGATGTCTCTTACTATGAAGAGAGGTGTTATTACTTGTATTCCTAAGGCAAATAAGGATAGGACTTTATTAAAGAACTGGAGACCAATTACCTTATTAAATTCTTTGTATAAAATAATTAGTTCATGCATCTCAAACCGGTTAAAAACAACCTTAGATTCCCTGATTCACAATAACCAGACTGGATTTATTCCAGGAAGAACACTGAGTGAAAATACAAGATTACTATATGATCTTATGTTTGAAACTAAGAAAAGGGATATTCCTGGTTTGTTGATTTTAATTGACTTTGAAAAAGCTTTTGACACTGTTTCTAAGGATTTCATAAATTCGGTCTTATTAAAATTTGGATTTGGTCCTGAGATTATCCGCTGGATTAATCTTCTAACTTATGAAACATCTTCAAGTGTGATACAGAATGGAAAGCTCTCTGAATTTTTTCCTAATGAAAGGGGCTGTAGGCAAGGTGACCCCATATCACCATACCTCTTTCTCTTTGTAGCTGAAATCCTTGGATGTATGATAAGACAAAATGAAGATATAAAAGGTATTGTTATTGATGATGAAGAATATAAATTAGAACAATATGCTGATAATACTGAATTATTTTTGGATGGAACAGATGAAAGTTTATATGCTGCTATTGAAACTATTAATATATTTTATGATATGTCAGGACTAAGGATAAATATAGACAAGACTAAAGCAATTTGGATTGGCGCTAAGGCAAAAAGTAGGGATATTATTTGTCAAGAATTAGATATAGAATGGCAAAGAAATGAATTTGAAGTATTGGGAATTAAATTCACTCCTGATTTGAATGACCTTTGGGTTATCAACACGAGAAAAAGACTAGAAGAAATTAAAAGATTACTAGCAACATGGAGAAAAAGACATTTGACATTAATTGGAAAGATTACTGTTATTAAAACATTAGCTTTATCAAAACTAGTTCATATTTTTAATAGCTTACCTAATCCCCCTTATGGATTTTTGACCTCTCTTGAAAGAATATTTTTCAAATTCATTTGGAATGACAAAAATGACAAAATTAAACGAAACATATTAAAAAAGGATTATGCAGAAGGGGGTTTACGTATGGTTGACATCAAGACTTTTGTTAATGCAATGAAACTGTCAACACTTAAAGGCTATTTAAGAAAGCCATATAGTAATAATCCATGCAACTTTCCACTGAATGACATATTGAAATATGGAGCTAATTTTCAAAATATTGTACAAATTGACAATCCTTATTGGAAAGATGTATTACTGGCATGGAAATTATATTGTGAAAAAAGACCATAAATTCAGATAATGTACAGGAAATACTAGCCCAACCCTTGTGGCTAAACAATAATTTCAAAAATCCAAATCACTACATTAGACACTGGGCTGAAAAGGGACTTTTGCAAATTAATGATCTTTGTAATGAAAATGGATTTATGTCCTTTGAAGAGTTGAAGATAAAATATGATGTAAGAGGTACCTTTTTAGATCTTGAATATGTTTTATATAACTTTCCTAAATTATGAAAAAAGGACTGTTAAAAATTATAGACATATACATACCACAGATCTGGGTAAAACCTGTCTCCATGTTGACTTTGCTACTTTAAGAAAAGGTTCAAGACTGTTTTATGATATACTCCTGTCTGACAATATTAAACCTCATGTGTGCCAAAAATGGGAAATTTTATTCAATGATGTTGATTTTGATTGGCATATGATCTTTGATATTTGCAGAAGGAATTTCAAAGATGTTAAACTATTTTCAATTTAAATTTTTGCACAGAATTATTTACACAGAAAAAGAGCTTTTGAAAATGAAACTGGTTGATAATGCAATATGTAACTTTTGCAATGTTGATAATGAAACTTTATGTCATGTATATTGGGAATGTCCGGTAACCCAATTCTTTTGGAAAGAGGTTAAAAATTGGATTACCCAAAACGGTATTTTACAGACTTTTGATTTAACAAAATCCTTGGTTTGGTTTGGATTCAATGGAAATAACCCATTGCTAGTTCATATCCTTTTTTCAGCTAAAAGACATATTTATGTTTCAACATTGAAGAAATTAAATCCAAACTTAAAATCTTTTATCAAAATTCTGAAAGATATTTACACTGTTGAAAAATTCATATCCAAAAGAAATGATAGTTTTGCTCAATTTACAGATAAGTGGTTACCGCTATTCCCAACATTTGACCTATAATCATTCCTAAGGTCTGTCCATATCTCTGCCATATCTCTTTGACATAGTAATTCATCCTACTATTTATATAATGTACTAAGCCTATAATATACCACCTACAATTTACACATAATTTATATGAATATTATAATAGTATACAATGTATCAAACTATGGAATCAATAAAAAAAAATAAAATAAAAAATAAAAAAAAAACTACGAAATGATTGTATCTATCAAAAAATAATTGTTTCGGGTTGTGAGTATATTTCATAAGGCGATTGCCGTACGAGTGTTTTCAACTTGAGTGCTCTGGAAAGTTTACGAAAATATCTCCCGCATTGCGCGATATAACGGGAAAGCCTTGTGTTTGTGCAGATTCAAAAAATCACACGTCTGTTTAACATTAATGCAAGTTATTCAACCCATAAAAATATTTAGACCTAATTTTTCTTCTGTCTGCTTCAGATGAATTTCCAAAATTACGTTTGACTATTTGGCATTTGGCGTGATTCGATCTCCGGACCTCTTGATCCGAAGCCTCACGCGCCATCCACCGCACTATCCATTCCCCAGTTTTAAATAAGAAAGAGTAACATCTGAGGATTCTGACGGAGCTCCAGATAACTTTAAAGGCAATTGGGTATTTACTCCCATGTAATTTCATGTTTTGAGGGGTAAGCTGAATTTTGTGTACACCCAGAAATGTAAATAATTGAGTAATTTGATCATAGTTTATGATCCTTATTGAGTAATCAACAAAACTTACATTTTTCGAATACGATTAATTGCTTTTAAATGACTTGTATATAATTAGTTTATATGTGTATATGTACGATTTCATTTTAACGCATGACTCGCATTTCAAATACAAATCGTCGTCTATTTCATTTAATATTAGCCATGGGTATTTTCGTTTCCAATCATCCAAAGTTCGTTTTGAGACATGATCACGTGTGTGCCATTTTCTCTTGGTCATATGTGCACTCACTTCGTTAATCAAGTTTGATAATATTTCTTCGCACAGCCATTGCACAACGTCACACCTTATTATAATTTCGTTTAAAATGTCTTTGGCATAAGCGTTTGCCTCACTACTAGCTTTACCTTCTTTGAAAAAATCTAATATTTGAGTTTTTTAATTCGAGTGGGTTGGTTTTCTCCCTAGAGCAGCCATTTTACTTCATTTGATTGAGAGCTTTAAGTTCGAGTTGACGCATGCGTCTTAACGAATATTATAAAACGCCGGGTAAGGTTTGCCTTGTGATTTCTGAACGCGACCCGAGAGTCACAAAATCAAACGATGTTCTAGTGATCACGTGACTACAAACTCCGTATAGTGACTGCTTAGATAAATAGTTTAGTTGTAGACGTCGCTTTCGCTAACACTGTTGTAGAGTTTGAAATGCCGGAGAGTACCGTACGCAAGATGATATCGTTAATTGAGTAAAGAACGCAAGGTCTTTGTTTTAATTGGGTTTAAGGTGAATCCAATGCGTTTTTTGTACTCCCTGATTATTTTTTAATTGAGTAAATTGTTAATTTATAACGTGAAATAGGCAAATACGCGCTCTATCTGGAGCTCTGAATTCTGGATATATCAATCTTTAATACGATGAATTTATTGAGACCAGTTTATCGCGGATCGGTATTTTCAAGTACAGTTAACAGTTATTACGATATACTTACTTATGTTAAGGTCACGTAGATTTTAATTTTTTCGGTTGTTCGTGTACCCTTATGTTTGAGATGCTTATCCATTTCTCCTATATAGGTAAGGTTGCATTTAGACCAGAGAATAGCCAATCTCACAAATAAAATCTTATATTGCAGCACTACGTTACGCAAGTTATAGAGTCACAAGGCCCCATCTCAAAAGTCACGATCACCTGTTCCTCCAATTTGACAACTTGAAATAATTTGAATATGTATTTTCATTTTTTAACAAAATCGGACAGAATTAGTTATAGCATCTCAGTCTTTGACGGAATAAGGGTCAATCTTATTAGCATATGTACATAAATGATATATACATGTTTTATATATCAGGACAACAAGAAACCTCTTATTGGTATCAAGATGGTTATGGTTATTTCTTTTCGCGAATTAAAATAGTCCTCAACTAATATAACAAACAAAAAGGCAAAACGTTTATTCAACGTATCTGTTTCCAGAAATAACATTTTGTATGGGTCCCGTATACTAAAGCATTACGTTGAGGTGTGCAGACCTTGATTTACAAAAGATAATTTCATAGCTTGCGATTAGACTTTTTCACCAACAAACCGAGACAGGGTAAATTGAAAGCAACGTACAATACATTCATTTGTATATGTAGACAGCTCGACATTCTGAAAACAGTCGAGAATTATGGTGTGTTGAAGAGCATTGACGTTCACGTGAAATGGAATTTGCCTGCATCCTAGAATACGGGGCGAAGTCGGTTTGGTTGATTTAAATTATGTCACTGGTAAATCTACACGCGTTACGTACATGTGTAGTTGAGAATTTTAGATTATTTAATAATGCTAATAATGAAATTTGATAATTTGATTACATTGGAGAATCGCATAAATTACGTTTGAGATTTACAGTTCATTGCATCTTAAGATAAGTAAGCACTTTATAACATGTAATAATGGCAATTTTATTAATTTTCCTTTAAAACGTATACGCTAAGTAAAAAAATACAACCGTCACTCCTTACTCAAAACACTTTATCCAGCCGTAAACAGTTAGCTCACACAGGTTAATCGAATACCGTTGGGGTGTTTTGATTATGGTCACTTGGGCTTTAACTTTCACAGAAACAAAAACTTTTACATTCGGAATAAAGGAACATAAGCCAGAAAATGGCAAGATTGTCTTATAAAGTCGTACGATGTGAAACCTGTCATGTTACACAGATCTGAAATCTGAAGTTTCACAACTAGGTCAGGTCACAAAATTTCTATACCAAATTAGAAGTTTTACGTCGAATTTTGAAGGTATCTAATCAGCATTTTTGCATCTAAAAGAATTATAGTTTTTTAAAGGAACTCAATGCACTTTTATCTTACCTTATATTATCGTCATTAATTAGCTGCCACGACTAAGTCGCTATCAGTTCTTATCCAGTTTCCATTGCCGCCGCCGCAAATTGTTAGCTTTACCACTCAACTCTATTGTTCTCTTAAGGTCGGTAACTAAGTTGATCATCGTGTTTTGCTCGTGCTCAGGTGGTAAGTTTATTGAATACAGTTGTTCAACTGACTTACTCAACTGTAAACAAATTAAAAGTTTTAAATATTTGGCTCTCATAGTGAAGATGATTCGTAAAATAACATATTTAGAATTTCAAAATGATTTTTTCGAAACCGAGGGTAGAACCCGTAACTTCTTATTATTTGTCCGAATTGCTCAGACTGCTGTCGCCGACCATATTTTGACACCGTTTATTTATCTGGAAGCGCCATTTATATTGTACCAATTGTATCAACAAAAGTAGCTCTATTAATAGATAAAGACCGCATGATGATCACTGAATAGTGTGAAACCGGTCGGGTATTCAAATCATTTCCAGACTTTTGTTTTTTATCTATTTATTACTTGAACTATGAAGATGTTTTTTGTGTTGTATGCTGTTTGAATTTGATACTAATGGTTGAATGGTACGTTAGTTATACCAACCTCGTTGTCGGCGTGTCACCTAGATACGTGCGATGTAATCCCTCAACGCTTCACGTCTCGGAATCACAATTCGCACGTGCCAAGGTGTTCCAATTCATGCACACCCCCAACTCGGTTGGCAACCTTTACTTCTCGGTTTTCCGGTAGATCAACAAGCACCAAAATACTGCAACATGAACTACCTAGCAATATTTCAGCCAATGAAAACACCGCCTGCAAATAGATAACCTATTTGTTGTCACCGGGTGAATGCAATGAAAAGAAAAAGGCGAAAAGATTCATAGTCAAAGTGCACATTCGAATAAATTTAGCTTTCTGATAGCAAATACGGAAATAACTGAGGCTTCTCGAATGATCACTTATGAAACAGCGTTGCTGATTGCACAGATAACATTGATTACATCCAATCACGCTTCTACATTTCTAGACCGAGGAACGATCATATTGGAACAGAGGTTCGTATAGGAATTCATGGCGGAGCTACCTCTCTGAGGAGAGAATGGCACTTCTCTTGCTTCTGGCAAATTCCTGAGTGGCCAATAATTGCAAAGCAAAACTATCTGCACAGTTTCAGCCAATGAAAACACTTCTTGCATTGAAAGCTTGTTTTCAATGAGACCAATTCCATGATTCAGTCGCTGACGGTGTTCTGCCAAGAAGACTCAAAGTGCACAGAGCACAGTCAAATAGTTCTAGTTTTCCTGATTTTATATTATTATATTATACAATATTATATAACAATGTCGCACATCAATTTGGAAGTAAGAAATTGTAAGTTCATGGTTTTTATTGTTGTTTTCTTACAATTGTTACATCGACTATGAAAAGTTCTGCGCAAATTATATGCAAATAGTCATTGCTTTTGATTGTATCTTCTCTATAAATCATGTATTCATGTTTTAGAGTAACCTCACAGAGGATGTTGTGGCACGCCTGCACGTTATTGGTTCTTGCCGCTGCATGTAAGTATGTGAAGATGTAATTGGCATAATCTTACAATGTAAACTGAATACCTAGAGAAATGTTACACCTCTTTGTATCGGAATATCATTTTTGAAAAGTGATGTGCCCAGAGACACTTGGTTTATTGTGTTTAAACATTTTTATATTGTACCAATGGTATCAACAAAGAGTTAAGCTTTTTGATAAAATGGCCTTCCTCTGATATTGTTAAACAGAATCTACCTAAATGTTTCAAGTATTTCCCTAAAACTATTGCTATCATTGACTGTACTGAATTCTTTCTACAGAAACCTAGCATACCCTCAAGTCAGAGAATTACATGGTCCTCATACAGTGTCTAGAAAGCTTTATGTTTGACTCCTGAAGCTTGTAGGGATTCATGTTTATTGATATGGTGACCCAGTGCCCCCCTATAAGGGCCACAGGGACAATTCCTTCCCCAGAAGCAATCCAGCAGGCACATAGACGTCTAATCATAGACGTCTATTAGTCTATTAGACGTCTAAAAACGTCTAATTATAGTCTAATCTGTGGGAATAGAAAGACGTCTAGGCTAGACGTCTACAGACGTCTACAGGTAGACGTTTATTAGACGTCTAGTAGACGTCTTTTAGACGTTTGATAGACGTTTTTTAAATTTTTGTTAGACATATATCAAACCTCTATGAGAAGTGTAAATACCTCCCAAAATATTTAACAGAAATCTGAAAAACGTTTAACACGTGTCCTATAGTGGTTGTGTTATACCCCAGTATAATAATGATATGCGGTCGAAACTTCATCAGAGTTCAGGGCTTCAAACAAAAACCTGTATTTTGTAAGGCACAATTGCATATTATACATGAAAATTGATACATTTAAGTCCAACTATTTCACTATTTAAAACAATATAATGACATAATGGATACTTTTTTAGAATTTGATATAGTAACTTAATTTCATGTTTAGGTTTACATTTTCTTATGAATAGATTCTAAAAAATCAGAATAAGTGATGAGCAAATGTGCCTTGAAATGAAACAAGAAATAAGCTCAAATAAGATGAAATAGTTATTCAATATCAAAAACTATTTAATGCAATCAATATATATATTGTAATAATAATTCAAATATTTGCTTTTATATGTTTTGAAAAATAAAATTAACTTTACTTAGAATCAGATTTGTCAAATCTTCATATCATTGTCCAAAGCTGAAGAGTAATTCCTAAAGTGTGAATGTTCTGATTAAAGGCCATTTTCTTTCTACACCTTCGAAGAACATCTTAAAAGAACTCCGCCGTTCTTGAGAATTATATCCTTGATTGCGTCCTTGTAACAGATTTGTCAAAGTATCTGAAAATGAATTGAAACCTTAATTGTTATCTCAATTCATGATCATGTCAACATTTGTACCTATATGTTCAGATGCAAATCAAAATATATGTTAACATTGTTAAATATTTGGTAAGCTACGTGTCCGGAAAAAATTGATTTGATAAAAATATAAATGTATACACAGACACCAAATGAAACTTATATTACTAACTAGAAACTAATAAAAGTTGAATCTACATAAGTCAACTATTATAAAAAGGTTTCTTTTGCAGTGAATTAAAATGACAGTTATCTGAAAATGAAAATGTTCCACACTGAATCAGGTTCTCTGCATTTTATAAGGGTGTATTAATAATTAATATTCCACTATGAAGAAAACACCTAGGGAAAGAATTTGGTTTCAGTCAAAAAATAGAGAAAGCTATATTTTCCTTCAAATATGTATACTAACAAAACACTACACACATGTTTTGAAGTAGCATCACAAAATTACGAGCTGAAAGTTATTAATGGAAGAGGCTGTACCATCAGATGCACAACCATTGAAAACAAAGGAAAGATACCGACAAAGAGAATCTTGATTACTGACAAGGTAAAACTAATTAGCGTTTCCTATATACAGAAAACATAGTCTTACCTAAACTGTAGACGAAAATATCCGTAAGGAACACCACTTCAGATGCGTTGATATCGAGAAATCCCATCTCTTTTGAGAACAAAGGAATGAAAATGGCGCCTAATTAAAGCCGATGTAAGGGTCGCAACCCTGCATGGAACAGCATATGTGCACTGCATTGACTACAATTTCGATTAGGATTGAAGTTCGAATCTCTTCACCCAGAACATTTCATAATTTTTTTCTTATAAATTTGTACTTTTGATAAATCTATAGGATGTAATATGAATAACATTTGAGTGTTATATATAATTTGATGCAAATATTTTCTTTACCTACAAAATATATTGTAATATTCATGTTAAGTGACAAAAATCTTCAAAGTTTAATTCCCAATTTTGGAAAGGTTTGTTTATATTCAATAAGCAAAGGAAACATCTTTCAAACTGAAATATTAAAGCATTATAAAAGTGAATAAAAGTGCAGGTCTATCTATTCAACGTCTAGGCTTAGACGTCTAGATGAGGACGTTGAATAGACGTCTATTACACGTCTAAGCCACTTTAGACCTAATTTAGACGTCTAAAAGACGTCTTGTGCCTGCTGGGAAAATGTCTAGAAAGCTGAAACCTTGTGTTCGACTCCTGAAGCTTGTGGGGATTCATATTTATTCATATGGTGACCCAGTGACCCCTAATAAGGGTCATTGGAGCCTCGCCCCATAAACTCTATTTTCATCTTCCTCTTCAAGTGCAAAAGACCTTGAAAGTTGAAACCATGTGTACAGACTCCTTAGTTGATGGGAATTCTAATGTTTACATTTGGTGATCCTCTGACCCCCAATAAGGGGCCCAAGGGACAACGCCCTGAAAATCAATTTTCATTTTCTCGAGATGCAAAATGTCTAGCATGCTAGAACAATGTGTGAAGACTCTTTAGCTCATGGGGGTTATAATTTAGAGATTTTGTTGCCAGTAGATGCTGACACTGTGACCAATTGTAAAATAAATCATAGATTGATTGATGAACTACAGAGCCAACGGCTGGATGTTTAATAAAGAGAATATCCACAGTCAATTTCAGTGAGGATCATTTGAATACTCATGTATAAACCAAAACTTCAGACATAAAGAGTCAGTTCAAATCTTTCCTACATCATACGACTGCTGCAAAATCACTGATGGATAGCATTGTACTCTTATGTAACTTTTGTCACACAAATAACGTTATTTTCTTTGTGATTTTTGGTCAAAAAGTATTTCTCGATCGGGATATATACAGTATATTTGAATAAAAGATAGAATTATATGATGACTGATATCTACCATTTTCTAATGCACTTCCAGTCGAGAACACTGTTGGAGACGACCAGAGTCTGATGGTTCACTGCATCCATGAATCCCACGATGAGACTGCGTGTACTCGAGGCTGCAAGCCAGGCTACCTTGGTGCCTTCTGTAATGAGACATGTTCAGAGCACTGTGGTGGAGCCTGCAGTCAGGACACAGGACACTGTCTGACTGGATGCAAACCCAACTGGTTCACCTCCACCTGCTCCCAGCCCTGCAGCGGAAACTGTGTGGACGACGTGTGTGACAGGAGGAGTGCAGAATGTCTCTTGGGCTGCAGGGACGGATTCTACGGACTGAATTGTAATGAGACCTGCAGCGCAAACTGTACAGAGGGGAAATGTGATATCTATGGTGGTTGTCACTGCGAGAAGGGTGTTCTTGATAAGTTCTGTTACATAGATTGTACTGACAATTGTATTGGAGGTGCGTGTGATGTTGACCTCAACGGACAACTGAAATGTTTGCAGGGATGTAAGGAGGGAAGAATGGGTCTTTTCTGCAATGAATGGTGTCCCAACAATTGTCCGGCTTGCAACTCATCATGTGTGTCCAGAGTTATGAAGAGACGCACGGAAAGAGGTGAAAGATGTTTCATTTTGTAAAAACAGAACAATTCATGTTCTTGACAAGCATAAGTTTTAATACAAATCTTGAAAGTTACAAATATGCTTTTAGACTCTTTGATTTTCTATATATAACTATATGGATTTTATTGATTGTGATCTTAGATGAATATTAAGTGGACTTACCTTAAACCAACAGCTTATAACTGATTGTATATTTCTTTTAGAAAATACTTTTAGACTATTCAATGTTATTGCTTTGTTAACAGGTTATCATATAAATCATATGTTTTAGAGACCCCGAATAATTGTTTTGAGAGCAGCACTTGCAAAGATGGATACCGAGGTCCACAATGTGACATCTCCTGCCCAGCCTGTCGTTATGATCGGCATTGCAACCTGTCCTGTGCTGGGGGATCGTGGGGGGAGGAATGCCATTTTGATTGTCCACAACACTGCTCTAGGGCATCTTTTGACGGCAGGAGCTTGTGTGATTTTGAAAACGGACTCTGTAAATCAGGATGCTTACAGGGTTATTTTGGCTATAAATGCAAGCACATATGTCCAGATACGTGTCATAAGAATTATTGTTATTTGAATAATGGCAGCTGCACTTGGGGTTGTGACCCAGAACACTGGGGCCCATCTTGTGAATATGGATGTGGCAAGTGTATAGATATGAAATGTCAACGGAATGGGTCATGCACCTGTATCGAGGGCTATTATGGACCAAGGTGTGAGGTGGAATGTTCGGACCGATGTAAAGGGAACTGTAGCATTACAATGAATGGCAGTCACATATGCGAGACTGAGTGTAAAACGGGTTTCACTGGAGTGGACTGTCAAGCAAGGTGTCCTTCTGACTGCTCGAGAGGTTGTAACAGGAAAGATGGCACTTGTGCTGGTAAGGATACCATTGTTGTGTTGTAAATATTCAATATCCTTTTATCTTGGTATAGTTTTGAGTTTTTAACTGCAATATGAATTTATGTCTATTTAGATTAGTTGCCGAAATTATTAATTCAAACCCCAAAATTTTTTGAATTTTTAGTATTTGATTGTATATGGGGTTGAAAAATTCATCGTGTTGAACTAAATAGTTATTTCAACATGTAAGAGACTATAATGAAATAAGGTGCATATAAATACCTATACATTATCTTTAAATGATACACAATGACAGGTTTGTAGTTTGTTACAAGACTAGGTTTGGAGTATATATTATTTTTTGGGTCCTGATTACTCTAAGGACACAAACAAAAATGTGGGCATGTCACTTATTTTTGTAAGTTGACACTACAGTTTTTTGGGTTTTTTACATTTACATGTGGTTACATTTATGAAAAATTAAAATTTCTTGCTACAGCTAGCGTCATTTTTGAAGCAACAAAAAGTAAAATTAAAGTCATAAAGCTTCCCCGGAGAAACATTTACCATTTTATGCAGCCATACAGTGGATAATGTATAACCTATTTGATATTGATTAACATTGCAGTATGAAATAAGGTATTTGGTTAAACAGATTTGTTAATATATTGCCATATATTGTGTCACGTGTATTGTCAAACCTAATTACCTTCATCAAGTTTCAATAAAGGCTGTTGATCATGTGTGAGGTTAAATTTATAACTAATCAGTGCATTGTGTATTACCTGATTGGAAATGTGCCAGGTGCTAAGGTCATTAACTTTATTACTTAATTGCCATAATGTACAGGTGTGTGGCACTATGTTGTAGACTGTTAGGTAATAACTTTATAACTATATTGTCTGGTGTAAAAAAAGTAGTGTTAGGTAACTAAAAACCTCTCTCTGGTAACATACCGGTACTAAAGTACTGAAGGAAATTGATATATGCTTTTCAGCGTAATATTTTTATTTGGTTGAAATAGTTAAAACTGAAAAAAAAATTCATATTTGCAATACATTTCCAAGCAGGCTTTAACTTACATCACAATCAACAATAAATAACAATCGAAGCATGCAACAATCTTGAAACAGGAAATTGCAAATGCATGTGTGTTGCCATAGTGACTGAAATTGACAATAAAAGTTATGAATTGAACACATAAATAACACAAGGGGGAAATTGTCTACACATTGAAAATGCAATTCTTGAATAATTGCGAGACTTGATATAGCAATTACAGAATGTAAAATAAAATCATTTATTGATTGAAATATAAATATATATACATGTATCGCTGCAGTGAGATTAAGATTCATTTTCATTTAGCTTTCATCAGATTCATAGATTGAAGATATTCAAGGTGCACGGTTTTCTCTCTTGTAAGGTCATCTTATTCATCTTAATTTGTATTCAAATTCTTCATTCCATTATATATCCAAACATTTTATTTGGTGCATGTTAGAAAGTCCAATTTCATCATTGACAGCACTTCTACAGTCTGCTTGATAATAATGACAACCTATACATGCAGACTGTCAGTTATTGAAAATATATTTTTTGAAACATAATTTTTTTTAAATGTGTGAATTATTGACAATATTAGCCTAGGTCACTCTAAATTGGTACCACTAACACTGACGATTAACTCTTCATTATCACTCATTACTGGTTAATAAGGCCAAAACCAGCTGCTCGGAACTGTCGTATCCCAATGACTAGATCCGGAAGTTGGCGAGCGGCAGTTCATCGAAAATGAAATCTCATTGTTACAATCATGCAAAGCAGAAACACGGAGTAACGATATTGAGTTGACACTTTAAAGTGGCACAAAGTAGTAATAAATATTCTACATGTACAATCGTCAATCAGCTGCACAGGGGGATAGTCGATTTGTTTAGGTGTACAAACAAAAAACAGTCACAATGGCGGCAGATATCAGCTTGGGTTCACTCGATCGGCATAATTGGAGATCAACAACCCAAAAGAATAACAACAACAGTTAATGTCAAACAGAATATGTCGATGATTTAAATAGCTTTAGTGACTTACGGGCTTTTTACAAGTACCATCAGTGGAGATATATACGTTCACGACCGCTGGAATCTTTAATGTAAACAATGACACAGATCAGCCAGTCGTAAGAGAGTCCTGACTATGCCGTCACAACCCCCTAGCACCTGATTTGCTAATAAAACGTTTACCGCCTGTTTTCCGGAAGTGTTTATAAAACTTTTCTGTTGTTGCTATTTTCAGGTGGATGTGAACCTAAATAGATGTTGATATTCATTCTGAACTGTGTAATGAATTATTTCCGCTCATCGTACCCCCTCTGTGGATATGTTATCTTTAAACCAATTCCTTCAACAGACAGTCAAAAAATGTGGTCAACTTTTGATATTAGCTGTAGATTCGTTAGGCCTATTTTTTCTGCTTCTTGAAGATTTCTGTTTAGTGTTGGCTTTACTTTGATTAACAATATCGTATAAAGTCTGACTATTAAAACAGTTACAAGGTTTATTTTCGTTATCATTAATTATTCATCTGCAGTTTTCTATCGTAGTCATTCTTGGTTGGTTATGTAAGTAATTTATTCGGAAAATGCTATGTATCCTCCAAATTACATCAATGCAATCGACTTACTAATTATACGCATATGATACATTATCTAAATAGGTTCTCCAAAGACCCCCATGAACTTCAAAGTCCTCAACTCCACCAGAGACTCTGTCACTCTGACCTGGACTCCCCTGTATGCTGACGCCGACTACACTCAGATGTTCCTTGTGGAGTACCGGGTACAGAACACGTCCGAAGACTGGAGATCCAGGACGTTTCGTTTATCCCAGAACAGCTCGGTATTTGTGGTACTGAATGGTCTTCAACCTATGACCAGGTATGCGTTCAGGATCAGCTCCGTCACGGTCAAGGAATCTAGAAAAAGTCACAGTCCTATTTCAAAGGAAATCTGCTTTTCTACGAAAGGTAAAGACTTTTATTCGTCAAAATCATTTTGGTAAGTGAGTGAGTGAGTTATTGTTTAACGCCGATTGGGCAATATTTCAGCGATTAGCGGCGTGATGTTGGTAGGTAGAGAGGCGACTTGTTTAAAGAATTGTTCATTCTAGTGGCAAATTGATGTAGTGATTTCAATAAAAGTCAAGGAAACTTTGGATGATATAAAGCAGCGTTGATGATATAATGCCCTTTGCAAATTATGTTTATTTATAACTGAACACATTTTCATCACATACTGGGGATGTCTAGTGAGTTATAATGTTTTGAAGATAAATAAACGCAATATCAAATAAAGGACTTCTTAAGAATCAGCAATTAATCTTAATTTGAACATTTTATTTCATATTTCTAAACATGTATATAATGTGCAAAGCTGAAAAAATCGCAATGCAAATATAAGCTTTTCGTAATATTTCAAAATACCTGGCTCTGACAAAGTTGTCAGGGCGAATAGAAATTACCTCCAACCATTAAAAAACTGCATTAAGGAAACATCCTTTATTTTCTTGTTAAGAGTTGCTTTTGAATATTAATTGAATTTTTCGATCACCACCACAGGTAGCTCCGTCAAAAATGAAAAAATACAACCTCTGTCTTAATTCAAAGGTTTCTTGGTCACGAAATGTAGATGTAATCAAAGTAAGTTGTGCAATCAGCGACGCCGTTTCAAAAAAAATTTCCGTAAGCTTTCAAAAACCTTTATTCAAATATGCACTTTACACATGAGTCGTCTTAACAGAACCCAAACGCCTCATTTTGCGACTGTTTCATAGCACAGGCCTGTGCGACAACAAAGACATGTATTTTATTCATGCATTCGTTATTTTCATTGGCTGAAATATAGCCATGTAGTTTAGTTTGCAATATTGTCCCGCTAGGGGAAACTGCCGGAAGCCCGAGAAACCTTCGTATGAAGACATAGCTTGTAAAGGATTATGACGGAGCTACCTGTGTTGGGAGAAAATGTCGATCAGCGGAAAAAAGCAAGAGTAACCCGCCTTCGGGAAATAACATCCCGGCAAAGATTTACTTCACTTCAAATGTTTGAGCTTGTATGAATTTGACAGACAATGTCTTGTGTATTAAGAGAAAAGCTTTTGCCATTCAAAAGTTGAAGAATCCAACCGCAATGCAATAGTAGATTATGAGGCTAATGAGACCCCTATATTTTCAGTTTACAGTTCAGAGAATACATAATTTGCATAAAATAGTTTTTTCGAATATACATAATAAGTATGAGTATATTTAATGTTAAACATAATGTTAAGTCCATTCGACGCCTTAGTGGTTCTCGACCTAATTCTCTGTAAACCAAATAATTGGTTGTTGAATCTCGTATAAATAATCCTGTGAACTCCATGAATTTCAAATATATGCTTTCAATGATACTAAGATTTTCAAAGTCCAATAACCCTGAACCATTTAGCAAAAGCTATATAATTGTTAAATCAAAGTCGATAATATGGCAATTCTTATACATTGTTCATGGACGTTAAGGAAAGGGGCATTTATACCAATACTTGTAATGTAATGTTTGACCCCACGCCACACATTTTCGAAAGCTTTTGCGAAATACATGATGGCGCAGTATAATTTCCGTTAGAATTTGGGACAACATATGTATTGCACATATATTGTCGACTGTTGTTTCGGATATCTGCCTGTCTCTGAATAATCATAAGTTTTTTCGCTTCTAAAAATTTCAAAATACATGAATAATATAAAATACTAATATTATCTTTTCGAAGAAGCTAAGATAGAATAGTTATCAGTTGATACGAACCTTTAGATTAATAGATCGCTTTTAATACCAGTAATTCCTACCTTGGGTATGTATCCAGTCATTTTCCCACGCAAAGCTTTACTATCGCCAGTCTCGAACTGTCCACGTTAACCTTTGCTGCCAAACTAAGACGTTTTTTAGTAATCTCCAGTTACCTCCCTTACCATGGCCAATCGGCGACGCCGTGTCATTTATGATATAATCAAAATGGCCGCGCCTATTAAAAGTGACCTGTTTGATAAGAATACAAAGAAGTTGAGCATTGTGAACCTTAACAAAATTAGGGCAGTTTACACTTTGTCAAATTATTTTAATAGCTGCACATTTTTCCTGAAAAATATGTAAAAATCGATTCTATCAGCGGAGAATAGATTTTTAGATATACGAACAAAATCTAAGGTTTGTGCAATGCATTTTAACAAAGGTGTCCCTATCATCAGGGAAATTATGATTTAATTGATAAAATAATATCTTTGAACGAAACAAGGTAATATTATCATTGAACAAATTAAATGCAATATTGGTCCACATTTAGATTTGATCAAGCATTTGCAGAACTACAAAAACTATTCTGGTACAAAAGTACCTCAACTCAGTCTTACCCGACGCTCATGTTTAGTGGGTCAATTAAGACAATATGTCAACAAATTTGTATTTTTTAACAATATATCTTTTGATGATATTCAAGTTAACTTATTTTTGAATAATTTAATAATTGCATTCAACTATTTTTATCTTTATCTTAAAAAAAGATATTTACAAATATTCTAAATCTTGTAATATCCTCTTAAAACAGGCGGAAAGGTTCATTTTTTTATTCAGTTATTATTTTTGTTTCAATCAAATGTGACATTCATCACATGTGAAAACCTGAATGAATATTCCATGGGCACTAATCTTATTATTGATTGTCCAACTGTTCATAAATAAAAGTACAAGCCAAACGGGCAATATTTTATGGAGAGAGAATGCTTTTTCAATTACGGCAGTGTTAAAGGCACGTACGGTTATATTCACAAAATGAAAATAATACCTTGGACTTTAAATCAGTGAACATGGAAGCATATACAACTTGATATTACTTTGTTTTCAGTAGGCCAGTAGGCTAGAGATCAAGGCCAGAAAAGTCTTATGTCGGCAGCAAGGGATAACTTGGACAGTTCGCGACTGGCGATAGTTAAGCTTCGCGTAGGAATATGGTATCCAGTTGATTAAACAGAATTGAATAAAACATGGAGGTACCCATTATATTTGATGATACTCAAGTTGTATAAAATCAGATACCTCAGCTTTATTTGACTTCAGGACTGAAATGACTTTACAGACCTTTTCAGTAGTGTTATTCTCATTAAATGTTTCCGCGTTCCATAGTTTTTTGTTAAGTCGTTATCAATAGTCATAGAATGTGTTTAGATCTACATTTTCCTATCTTTTTCATATTTTCCATACAACGTAATATTTTGACATTCTTTGGTTCATAGCATGGTTAATGCATATGTTTTCATTGACAGTTGCTATTGATATTTGAAATCAGTTGCTATTGGTATATGAAATCGGTTGCTATTGATATTTGAAATCAGTTGCTATTGATATTTGAAATCAGTTGCTATCGGTATATGAAATCGGTTGCTATTGATATTTGAAATCAGTTGCTATTGATATTTGAAATCGGTTGCTATTGGTATATGAAATCGGTTGCTATTGATATTTGAAATCAGTGGCTATTGATATTTGAAATCGGTTGCTATTGGTATATGAAATCGGTTGCTATTGATATTTGAAATCAGTTGCTATTGATATTTGAAATCGGTTGCTATTGGTATATGAAATCGGTTGCTATTTTTGTTTGAAATCGGTTGCTATTGGTATATGAAATCGGTTGCTATTGGTATATGAAATCGGTTGCTATTGGTATATGAAATCGGTTGCTATTTATGTTTGAAATCGGTTGCTATTGGTATATGAAATCGGTTGCTATTGGTATATGAAATCGGTTGCTATTGATATTTGAAATCAGTTGCTATTGATATTTGAAATCGGTTGCTTTTGGTATACAGTTTGTATGAAATCGGCCGTCGTACTTTTATTTTAAGTTATTTGTGGTCAGGTTGACGGACAGGAGTTGGCAGTCTCTCAATCTTTTTCACGTAATACGAAGACTTAAATGATGAAATCATATTTGGACTTATCTTTATCATTATTAACAATCAATATATATTTGTCGACCATATTCATCCAAGCAATAGAAAGTATAGTTTATGTAGAGTAGTGGAGTCTTTCCTTTGTTTAATTTGAACTCTTGTGTCATGCATTGACCATAAGTAAGCAACGTTGTTTCGTCTGCTTAAGGAAAGTTTACATCATTATTTTAATCAATCAATATATATTTGTTGATCATCATTCATCCAAGCAATAGAAAGTATATTTTATATAGAGGGGATTCGATATTTGTAGTTGAAGCGTCATTGCTTTTTGTCAATGTCAGTGTTGATTCTCCTGCTTGGATGAACCATTAAAAACTTGTCATACAATAATGTCGTAGTTAGTTATGTCATTAATGCACAAATGCAGAATCATGTTCAAGCACACTATACGTAACCATTCTAACTTTGAATTACTCTCAATTCACAAAAACTACTTCTTTCTTTTTTATTTTCATATGAAAAACATGTATATTTTGTTGTGTCACAAGATTTGTTTCCTTGGTTCATCTAAATATCTCAGACTTACAGATAAATGCATAACATTTTTGTCTTGAATTTTGATAGTCCTTAATAATATAGTAGTGTTAGACAAAACAGATATTGACATGGCTCTTTGAATGAAGTTTCAACACAAGATGAATACCCGAGGTTGAAGTAAATCGCAAGATTTCTACATTTCTTCATCTCAAACACTGTCATTTTTTTTTCAGATATAAAACCACCGACCCCCACATCACAAGGTCTTCAATATACGCCAGCCTACTTGTTTCATATTCCCTTTACCGTAATTGGCATAATTGTAATTTTCCTCATCATCATCATCGCCTGCATTATAAAGCGGTTCGTGTATATTTATTATTTGCACAGGTAGCTTTATCAAAAATAATCTTATAGCTTCTGACAAGATGAGTAATGCATGAATGACTACCGACCATGTGTTTTCTTGTTTGAATAGAAATCATGAACAAGAAAAAAAATAGCAGTGGTCCTCGTGATATAAATTAATTTAGATGACCATTCTTTGATTTACATGTCTGTCTTGTAGGATATACATGTACCTTCTAACTGATATTGACTTAATGCTTATACAAAAGAGTGTAGTTTTGTTTACTCATCTCATTCTTTGTTGGCAACGCTTAATGAAGGGAATATTAACAATCTTCTAATCTAAAAGTGTAAACATTTCAGATTCAAATTGTTAAAGGTATCGCAATTTTAACACTTTGATTTTTTAGAGTGTTTCCAAAAATAATATATATGATTAACTATTTTATTGTGTAGCAAAAAGAAAATCAAAGAACAAGTAGATTCATCGAATCCTGCTCCAGGAAAGATTGACGAACAGGCAGAATTATTGAATCCTGCTCCAGGAAAGATTGACGAACAGGCAGCATTATTGAATCCTCCTCCAGGAAACATTAACGAACAAAAAGGATTATCAAACTGTCCTCAAAAAAACACTGGCACACAAACAGCAATATCGCATACTCCTCAAGGAAACCATGACAAACAATCAGATTCATTGATAAGTCATCAAGAAAAGATTGACAAACAGTCATCAACATCTAACTGTTCTCAAGAAAACATTGACGAACAAACAAACTCATCGATTTGTCCTAAAGGAACACAATCATCGATTCACTTAGAAAATGACAAAGACCTATCGAGCAATGGAAAAAATAAAAATGAAGAACTTAAAGTACACCTTCCAAATGAGGGAAAATACGATCAACAACACACAGAGCCAGCAAGGCAACTTGAAGGTTGGTTTTTACAATTGAACTATTTATACTTTATTTAGTACTTTTATACAAAATTGTATCTGTGCTCCTCACGATTGTAACGATATATTGACTGCATATCTAAATGCACAATGTTTATCAATCTCTGAATGCCTCGTCTTCAGTCCATGGGTTTTCGCTTATTTGAATTTTGACCTAAAACTTGTCCTTGTGATCAGAGATATTGTTCCCGGACTTTTTACTGATTGCCACAAATAAGACGTCCTTATTCAAGTATCGTATGTCTTTAAAGGGTGAATAATAGATGTAATTAAGGATTGGAATACAACAATTGAATGATAATAATAATAAACTACCGGGCAAAAGAAACGATACCAAGTATAATTGACCAATAAAAGACAGAAAATAAATGACACATCTTTTATTTCATTTCCATTATGAAAACAGATAACAAGTTCATCAAACAATCACATATTGAAGTCTTTCAGGTCAGTGTGTTATGACGTACAACTCCTTAAAGTTCACTCATGAAATTGTCCTGAATTCGATCAGCACCTAAAAATACAACACCCATAAAAACAGGTTTTTCAGTATCACCACGACGTCTATACACCCTCGCTCTTCCATCATTTCTGAATAGTTGGAAGCGACTCTCATCCGAAAAGATGACTCTTCGCCAGTTCCGGGCCTGCCACTGCCGAACGTTACGTGCCCACTGGAGACGTTGACGTCGATGTCGAGGCGTCAGATGCACGCCACGGCCGGGTCTGTAGGCGCGAATACCATGTCGTCTCAGACGTCTGGCCACTGTTCTTCGACTGACAGCATGTCCAAGGCTATTCGTCGCTGATTCCGTCACTGACAGGAAGCGGTTCCGCAGATGAAGAATTCGCAAATGGCGGTCTTCGTTGGCGGTTGTTACGCGGGGTCCTTCAATCCTCGGCAAGTCTGCTGTCCTCCCTGTCTGCCTGTACCGTCTCATAAGCCTGGTGATAGTAATACGGCTGCAACCCAACGTCGTAGCCACGTGTGCATGCGTTGCACCCATCTGTATCATCCCGACGGCCCTCTCTCTCTCTTCTGGTGATAATATTGCCATGTTTCCATGTACAGTTGAAGAAATGGTATGTCGTCGAATGATAAGACACATCTTTTATACCCAAATGATGCACGTGCAACATGTGATTTTCATGTAAAAAAATCTCGCTTTAATGCAATTTCCCGGAAACAGATCGCCAAAACGCAACAATTTTCGTGACACATATGATTACTGACATAGGGGAATCATTTCAATGTCGTGTATTTACATTTTCAACAGTTTTGTAAAAAAATATTTGATCTGAAAGTTTGGTATCGTTTCTTTTGCCCTTTAGTTTAATAATAATGATAAGAGGTTTGATTACGATGTTTTCTGAAAATGTAATTAGAATTAGTAATTTTCTGTAGTGGTATAGTGGATTCTTTTCATTGACAGTCAGGGAAGGCATGATTTTGTTGAACAAATCGTAAGAAATTTAGTCTTGCAAAACATATTAATTTTATTCAAACCTTGACCTATGGGGTGACGTCATCTGTTGTCTAAACTCTAGGAAGGCTGCAACCCAAAAAAGGAACTACCTTGCACAAAGGACATCGCCCTCACTATAAGGTGCAATGAAATATTTCAACGAAAAGGATAACAAAAACATATAAAGAATAATAATGTTATGATTTTTACTTCACAGAAACCGGATCAATAATTGTCGAAAGGGGATTGATAGCAGAAGAATGTGAATACTTGGTAAGGCTTTCACTGTGTTCAATAAGATAAATTTGACAATCTAAGTACATCTGTAATTCATCATTATGATTTATAGAAACAGATTATAAAATCTTTAACATTTGGATAATACGTAAAGTTTTAGCAATCACAATATTAAAAATGTTCGGAACTGTATCATCAGGAATTTTCAAAGTTTATCCTTACGATTTTTCATGTTTTAATAATCGTACATACTTTGTATAGGATACTGCAACATGTTGCAATCTTCACTTGTTTCTCTTTGATGTGCAGCTTGGTCCAGCTACTGCAGGTTTTGCAAGTAAAGAGGGTTGAGACCAGCCGTTTATGGACTAAGCAATGAATATTGAATGTCTTCACATCAACATTCACCCCTGGCACCAAACTGGATTAGTAGTAGTAGTAGTAGTAGTAGTAGTAGTAGTAGTAGTAGTAGTAGTAGTAGTAGTAGTAGTAGTAGTAGTAGAAGTAGTAGTTGTTGTTACAGTTGCAGTAATAGCAGCAGGAGAAATTGAACAACAACGCTACAATAGTGGGGCAGGTCTTTGTTATGTCCTTGTGAGACTTTACTAAAAGGATTGTTGAGATGAAGTATTTTTATTTAAAGAGGAAGACTGATTTAAAGAAGAGTGTTGCATGTTTGATTGATCATAAGTGCTGTATCTACTTGGTATACTCAATCTCATCTAGAATGTAAAAATGGAATTACTATTTTCCAAGATAGCTTATTAGATATATTATCTGGATTACCAGATGTTTACATCTTGTGAGGGGGTGATTTTAATGCAAGAACTGGAACAAGGTCGGATTTTATTGAAGATGACATACTAGACTTCACTGAAAATGAAAATTATGCATTTATTGAAACTATTTTTTATTGCTTCCATCTTAAACGTTTCTCCGTTGACAAGATAGTAAACAACTTCGGTAAATACTTACTTCATTGCAAAAATGGCGTTTTGATTTTAAACATGTTGCGTACATCTCACCAACTCACATCACTATTTCATAATAAATAAACAGTTGTTGTATTCTTTTGTTAAATCATGTTGACATTTTAAAACAGATAGCAATTTTCACTATTGTATTTGTTGTCACCCGTTTTCATTGTATTTCTATCAAGTTTATTTATAACAATATAACACATGCCACAACTTCAAATTGTTTATATTTTTTTAAATACAGGTCGATAGTGTACGTTAGCATTTAAATTGATGTTGAAATGTGTTTAAAATGTTTTCATGGTCATTGAATATTATTTCATTTTCACAATAAATTTGCAAAGTATGTCTTTAATTATTTCTGGTAAAGTAAAGAAATCATTAGCCTGCTAAGAGTTTATTTTAAGTGTCAGAAGAGTTTTTTGTCACCAAACACCTTGAATTTCAAGTACTTAAAGTTTTAACATGAGCAAGCAAAGCAAACTGTTCAAATAACTTATTTTCCATGCACCGGAAAGTCATACAATTAGCAAAAATTGAATAAGAGTTAACCATTTTATACTTTTATATATTTATCAATTGAACAGGTATTACACTCAAAAGTCAGGTGATTCAGGATGAGAATAACAGCGGTTCACTGGAAAACATGTTCGCAAAAAAGTATTTATATTTTAGATTAACAATAAATGTTAAACAAACAATCACGAAATCTCAATGATTTTCAGAACAACTTGTCAATAAAATAAGCGTTAACTGGCGTGGAGCAGTAAAGGGTTTGAGAGAACAGACAGCATTGTAAATACCACGAAAACAGGTTACTCCAGTGTACTTTTTTTTAAATGTACTACTACTACTAGTTGATATTTTACCAAATTTTTTTTCAAATTTCCCCTCATAAATCGATTTTGAATTAATATATGAAAACAAGAAAAAGCTTGTGTGTATGATAAGAAACAAAAGCAGTCATTTCTCTTTGTTTCAAACCTATTACACGTGGTTCAGAACAAAGGAATTCAGCGTTCAATAAGAGTTACTTGCCCCTTGATTATAATTTGCGCGAAGTTGTTCCTTTGTTCGATACGTTTTTGTTATATACACTGAAAACGGACAAATACCACCAAACATGATTGTTCAAAGTTTGAATGAAGATGCAACGGTACAAGGTGTGCTTGAATTCCTTCGACAAATGAACTATTCAGACCAAGGAATCGACATTTTGCAGGTAAGATTTGGTTCAATACACGAGACGTCACAAAATTATAATGCTATAACGAACGGAGATAATAATGAAAATAAAGGTTAAATAATAGAGTGTTTTGTTGACCGAACATACCATGAAGCCAATATATATATATATACTGATTGAATCGTATGCGGCTTTGGAATTATATTTAAACTTCCATTTTTGTGTGGAAAAGTTATTACCAAACAAGCTACCAAAAACCCCTCAGATAATTAATTTTTTGATCAAGTGCTGCTGTCATAATTATATTTGAGAGAAGAAGACACTTGGATGATATTCCTTATTTGAAGTTCTTCTCTTAAATTCAGTAGAACAGTTAGTTTAGCATTTCTCAGTTTTCTTTTTAGTTGAAGAATGATGACCTGACCAGCTGCCACAAGGAAGCACCCTGACTACTGATTATCACCAAAAAGTCCCTCACCTATTTTGATCATCATGCAATCATGCACAACTTGAAGAGCCGCAGTGCAAATAGCTCTTAAGTTTGTTGCTGTCGCTTCCCATCTGTAATTTTAAAAAATTTGATCAGGTCAAATTTGGCCGTAAAACAAATAAATATTGTGAACCTTTCAAATGTCTTATCTTTTCATTTATTCTTTGTTTTTAGCATATTTGCAAGTTACTTCATATTATGTTGCATAATGTTTTTAACTAACTTTAGATTTCTTTTGAAACAAAATTACATTTTATATTATTCATAAAATGATCGGTTATCAGTTATTGATTTCAAGTAATTAAGGTGTTAAAAGAAGTTATTTCATCAAAATATATAAATATGCTTTCTATCATATGGTGAGGTGCTAGAAGGTTTATAAACTAAAGAAAAACTTGCAAAACTATTATTCAATTAATTGCCGTTTGTGATTGTTTTCTGTTTGCTTAAGATTACATCTCTTTTTTGTTAAAGGTCTTGAATATCTTAGAAAATATTTAGTTTAATAGTTTACAACATGGTTTATACCAAAACACTTGTCATAACAGGTTTAAATTAAAACACATTTCACTACATGTTAAATACCAGAACACTTTCAACACATGTTTAATACCAAAACACTTTTCACAACATGTTTAATACCAAAACACTTTTCACAACATGTTAAATCAAAACACTTTTCACAACATGTTTAAAATCAAAACACTTTCACAACATGTTTCAATTCAAAACACTTTCTACAACATGTTCTAACCAAAATGTGTTGATATTAAACACTAAACGGAACGTGTTTGTGATTTAAACATGTTTTGAAATTCCATGTGTTTAAAAAACAGGACAAGATATGTGTTTGGGTTTGTGTTTAATATCCAACCACCATTTTTGCAGTGTAGATTTAAGCTCTGTACTGAATATTCATATCATGAACGGCGGGCGATGTGGCTCTGACTCAGAAACAGGAGATTTTACATATATCGGTTCTAATGGTTCGAGCGTGATCGACTATATAATATCATCTACAGATTTATTTGACTTTGTTAATAACTTCGACATACCATCCAGAGCTGTGTCATCCCATCTTCCGGTCACACTGAAATGACGAACGCTTCATACACAAAAAGACGGTGTGTGTGTGATACTGAGAGTAAGACTGGTTTCAAGTTTATCTGGGATATGGACAAAATGGAACAGTTAGACAAAAACCTTTTTCTGACGAGGTACAGGAGGTAAATGAGTGGTTTGATAGAGAATGTCAACAAATGAAAATTGATCGCTGTAGATCGCTGAATAAATATAGAAAATACAAAGATTCTAGCTAACTTAATAAGTATGATAAAATAAGAAAAGAATATAACGCCTTGTGTAAACGAAAACGCAGAGAATATTATAGAAGTAAACAATTAAAAATTGAAAATAGCATTAATGATTCAAAAAGATTTTGGAATGAGTTAAAACGTCTTAAAGCCTATGAGGACTAATAAAATTGACACAAAACAATGGTTTGATCACTTTCAAAGTTTATTTTCGAATGAAAACCTAGGAGAAGGTGATACTAATGAAGGCGAATCTGATGTTAATCTCCAACATTCTGACGTAAATTATGAACTAACAGAACAGATTCTCTTCACAGATTCTTCGAAAGAATGGTCATTGGGAGTAATCATCCCCTTGCACAAAAATGGTGATTTAAACAAAGAAAATAACTATATACATTTGTAGGGGGATAACACTTCTCAGGGTTTTCAGCAAAATTTCACTTCAATTATCAATAAGAGATTGTTATTCTGGGGAGATACAATGGATAAACTTACTGAATATCAAGCAGGTTTTCGACAAGGATACACAACCATTGATAATATGTTCGTCTTACAAAGTATTGTCCAGAGATACCTAAATGTTAAAGGTGGTAAAATTTATGCTTTGTTCGTTGACTTTGCTTAAGCCTTTGACTCCGTGAACAGAAATAAATTATGGAATATTCTAAACGTGCGTGGTCTTAGCCTAAAAATGTGCAACCTTTTAAGAAGTATGTATGAATATGTAAAAGCATGTGTCAGAAATAATATTTTATCAGAATCCTTTGAGATACAAATTGGTGTCTGACAGGGTTGTGTATTAAGTTCTTTCTTATTTTCCTTCTTTATTAATGAGTTAGCCAGCCAGATCGAAAATAATTGTTCACATGGTATACAGTTTCATCCAGATGTAATGCAACTATTTCTTTTACTTTTTGCTGATGATATCGTCTTGTTATAAAGTACTGTGATTGGTTTACAAAAGCAAATATGTGAACTGGAGAATTTTTGTAAACAGTCAAAATTAACAGTAAATCTAGAGAAAACAAAGGTAGTGGTGTTTAAAAATGGTAGAAAACTAGCAAAAAATGAAAGATGGTTCTACAATAATTGCAAACTTGAAACTACAGATTTTTATACATATCTTGGTGTGTATTTCACAAGTCATCTATCATGGTCATTACATGTAAAATATGCCGCTGTGCAAGCAAAAAAAGTATTGATAGGAATTCATCCTAGGAATACGGGGATTGAATACATTTGTTAACTTAGAAAAGGTACATCTGTATGCCTGTAAAAGATTTTTGGGTGTTAAACAGAACACTCCGAGTGTCATGATTTATGGAGAATGAGGCTGGTTTCCTTTATATATCTATTCCTATTGTAAAGTAATTCGGTACTGGATAAAACCATTATACATGCCGGCATACCGCCTACCAAAGAAATGCTATATTATGATGCTTTTATTTGATCGAAATGGACATAAAAACTGGGTGTCAGATGTAAAGAAATGATTGTTTTCAACGGTTTTTGGAAATATTTGGCACAACCAGGAAACTGGAATATATCCAGAATCCGTAAAATCATTTACTCAAAGACTAAAATTTAATGTATTTTCAAAATTGGCAAGAAAAAATATTAACTTCAAGCAAATGCGACACCTACGTCATGTTTAAAAGCAATATCCGTACCGAATACTACCTATCTTGTTTGAATGTTAAAAAATATAGAATCAGCCTCGGACGTTTTAGATGTTCTTCGCATGAACTGTTTATTGAGAAAGATATAGATATCTAAATATAAGAAGAGAACATAGACTCTGCCAATATTGCCAGTCAAATGAAATTGAAAATGAATACCATTTTTCACTTTATGTCCTTTCTACAGTTACATTCGAAACAAATACATCAAAGAAAAATACTATGTACACCCAAATATGTTTCAATTCTCCAAACTTTTAAACAGTTTAGATGATAAAGAAATTGAAAACCTGTCCATGTATATATTTCACGCATCTGTATACAGAAACCGAATTGTTTTATAAATGTGAAATATGTATCAACAAATGTAAATGTAATGTACTATAGGCCTGAGGCCTTCTGAGTACTGAATAAAAGATTGAATACCATTTTTCACTTTATGTCCTTTTTACAGTTACATTCGAAACAAATACATCAAAGAACAATACTATGTACACCCAAATATGTTTCAATTCTCCAAACTTTTAAACAGTTTAGATGATAAAGAAATTGAAAACCTGTCCATGTATCTATTTTACGCATCTGTATACAGAAACCGAATTGTTTTATAAATGTGAAATATGTATCAACAAATGTAAATGTAATGTACTATATATATAGGCCTGAGGCCTTCTGAGTACTGAATAAAAGATTGAGAGTCCTGTATTTCCCTCGGACACGTACATATACATGTGTGTCATTTGTATTTAAACTCATGATCAAGTGTAGAAGAGAGGTGTAACATTTTAAAATGAAATAACGTATAAATACGGATGCTCATGTTGATATTCAAGACTGCATGTGTACACAGTGTTGAACATTTGACTTTACGTTCATATTAACTTGTCAAAAATAACAATTTTGGAAATAAGGTTTTCTTAAAATCTTGTTTTTAATTCTTTTGCTAATAATCAAGTTGACCATGTCGTTTATACAAACTTATCAACTATATAAACTATCACTTACATAAGAACAACTTTCCAAATAATTTAAAACGGATACCCTTGCCAGAAGAATCCTCAATGTTGATTTATTTCCACTGACGATATTTGGTCACACTTCCTAATGGTAGAACCAATAATTGATTATGCCCGTTTTTAAGCGTATTAATTTCAATATCTTATTGTTATTGATGGCATATTAAATTTTTCGTCATGTCAGCTCTAGAAGCTCTTCACATGACATATGCAGACAACAAGGTTTCACAAATTGCAGTGATAATATCATATTGGCACGTAATTTTAAAGCTTTACATTTATATAGCTCATAGATTGTTCAAGTATATTTCACCCCTCTCGTTAATAAACATGAATCGAACGTTGGGAGCCTACATGACGATTGATTCCTCTCGTAAATGAATTCCACAATATATACACGTCTTCTTATTACTTATCTAGATAAAACCATACATTCGTAAATTATAAAGATGTGCATGTCCATTCGATTTTAATCACGGTTGTCTTGAATGTAATTTTTTCATATTACAATGCATGTTACAGATCGACTGAAACATTGACATGATAAGTTGATATAAATATACCATATGCTTATGTAGATATAAGGAACTTTAAATAGTATTTTCTGAAAAGCTTGATAAGCATACGTTTATAATTAATTATTTAAACTTATTAAAAAAACAAAATTGTGAATTTCGAAAAACTAGTGGTACTTTAATAGTGTTTTAAATATTCAACTCTTAAACTTATGGTAAAAAGACATGTCAAAGTAGAGCGATATTCAACTTCATGACTGTTAAGTGTCATGCACTATCTGAAGTTAAGCTCTGCACGATTGATACTATGTCTACAGTCTCAATTTTTATAAAGCAATGCATTTTACATGTATTTACAGAATTTATAATTTTTTAATAGCATCTTTAATATTTGCTGGTGTATTAATGCGCTTTGAAAGTTCAAAATTCAATCGTGTAAGCTCAATTTTAATTTAAGTGCCAATGTACCAAATATTAAGTCATTGTTATCTGTCATGATTAATAACATGCTGATAGAAGCCCAAAGTTAATGCATCTTTCCTAAAATTCTTAGTGAAATCTTTCCTTTGTTTCTGCATCCATATATGGCATAACTTGAACTCGTGTGTCATGCAGTGACAGCGATTCAAGACACTATTTTGGCTCTGGATTTAAGCAACGTTGTTGATTGATTGATTGAACGTTTTTTCGTCTGCTCAAAGTATACATATTTATGCTCCATGTCAGCATGTGACCTTTTGTATACAATAATATCTCAACACCTGTGTATCATCTGGACACATGCACACTATAGTCTTGTTTTTGGTTAAGCATTAACAGTCATTGTTTTTTCACCACATGATTTACACTGTGTAAATTCCTTTCATATATTTGCACCATTTATGTGCAGTATCACTATCTCCTAGTTTCTGTTAATCATGTAAAAATTCTCGCGCTGTTATATTGAAAACACAAGTAAGGACACTTTAGTCTCTAAAATAAGATCGAAAATGTGGATGTGAGGTTCAAACACGATAAGAATTTTCAACAGAATTTTGTTTAACATAATCTTAGAAAAAAATTGAACTTGGTGCACCTCTGGCCCATTTTTTTCTAACTTAATGTCACTTTTGACCACTGACCCTTGTATTAGACCCACCGTTTTTTAAATGTTTATTTAGGTCAAATCAGCGATTCGAACCTCTGTGCTCGATGTATAGATAATATTTACATACTTTATCTCGAAGTCTGAATACACCATCAACAAAATAATTTGTGTGTTATGTCATCTTTGACTGGAGAACATGATTTAGCACGCTTGTCCATCCTTATCATCGTAAGACAAATTAAGCTTATTAATATCGCTTGTCACCAAGTCTTACATTTGCAATGTCAGTAAGCGCGTTAACAATGTCAACGAAACATGTATTCATTCATATCTATATTCATCGATTCCCTTGGTAAATGCACTGCTAATGTTTCTGCATTTACAACTTTCTTTCATACTTGTCCCATTATTTATCACCTCTAGTTTTATTTCTTCTTCCATGTGTTGCAACTCTTTAAATTTATTGAATTTCAAATTAGAAATTCAATACAGTCAAAGGTTTAATTTTGATCAAACACGAGACATCCACATTGGACCCAGTCATGTGACCGCACGTGTAGTCAGCACCGCTATCCTTGACTGTCACTAAGTCTCTTAAAAGGCATTTTAAATAATTAATTGTAGGAAAACGAACATGAAAGAAACTGGATACAAAATCTAGACTTGCTTTTCAAGAAGCTATGTTTCTGAATAGGATAACTTTAAACTAAAGTATAATGTGAACAACAATACGTTAGTTAGCAACTATATATAGGAAACCACACACGGTTTGTGGTTAAGACTGGTCTGATTATAAACTAGGACTCATTCAGTCTGGTCGTTTAATTGAAGTTGAAACAATTCACTCAGGCGAAGAATCATTACAACAACTTTTTTAAACTTCCTATATAGTGTTAAAAGTTTTAATTTTTATAACAAAAAATATCGCTCTGTAACACACCAGTCTGTACATATTTCATAAGGTTTGAATATGTTCATGTGAAATATTAGGTTTATATTATAAACTGATCAACTAATATTCTTCTATTCGAGGTACGTCTACACACGATTTTGAACATTCAGAAGTAGAAACAAAATAGTCGATAGGGAACTAGCACTTCGACTTCATGCTGATTCAATAATTACTTGGGACTTGCATAAAACGATAGACTTGTTTGTTAATTAGGGAACATATATTACATACTCATCTTTTTTTCTTTAATCGTGTATTTATATCCAAAACATTGGAAATTTGGTTTGTTTGAATGCATTCTACTAGAAAGAGGAGTGTTGTTTAAAATTTGGAATCTGGAAGGATGACATATTCGTACAATAAACAGCTGTTGACTTGGACTTTGACTCGTATGTAGAACTGACAGCTGCCGTGAAGTATTTGACAAGACAGCATAGGAGTTCTATGAGTGTCGAATTGAACAGAAATGTCGTTGTTACACGGGCGTAGGAACCGGTTAGTGCTTGGGGGGTCGAAATGTTTTTTTTTACAAAATGACTTTTAACCCCTTTCTACTACATATTTCCCAATAACTGGTCTAGTGTTGTTACAAAACAGTTACTATGCACTACTTTGAGGGTAGTTCTAAAACTACTCTGAGGGTAGAACTAAAACATACAATCATCCTAATTCAAGCCCCCCACCCCCTTCACTTTCAAATTCGCTCCTACGCCCCTGTGTTAGAAAACGTATGTATTACAATGAGGGTTACCATATGAAGGATGAAACTCAAGGGCGAGTCTTGGACATTAAGAAAGAAAGCTCGGTATCATTTCCCGCTCAGGTCGTAGCACCGTAAGGACTTATTCATTCAGTAGAATGTGTTATAATATTTCTTTACTGTTTACAATTTATATCGTTAACAACAAATTTCAAGTTACAACGTGTGTCTAATCTATCTTAATATATCTTCTTTGATCGCCAGTATTTGATATTTTTTCTAATGTTACTTTGATTCTAAGGTTTCTTAATTTTCTAATTTTAACCGACTGTTGCTATTGAAATAGGACATAACTACACTTGCAAAGCATTCATTTAATTCTAAGATTTTACAAATGACAATGTACTAAGTGCAATGTATAAAATCTTACGAGGTCATGTAGATTCTAACAATGAAACTTGTCAGGTTGACATAGTTGATTCAACATGGTATACATTTTCTTTCAAAAAAGAGAGAGAGAAAAAACGATTGTTGGTTTTTGGCATTAACAGGTGTATACATGAAGAGTTTGGTTACAATAAAGCACATCATTTCTTTTTTCTTTGTAATTAAATATGATTATACGAGTCCGGTACCAAAGACGTCTCACATGTTCACAATAAAATAACAAATGTTTTATAGTTTCATTTGAACATTTACAGAAAGTACACCATGGGGAAATATGCAAAAAAAATTAAATGCTCTTTTATTTGTTGTTAGTATTCAATGAATAATTCTATATTGAAACCATCTTAAATTATAACTAAAGCCCAACTCACACTACGTACGATCGACTACGATCGCTGTACGAAAGTGTCGTGTAGTCACCGTGTTGTTATTGTGCTGTTATTGTGTGGTTATCGTACAGTGATTGGGCTGATCGTGCTATTTGTCCAACACGATTCGTTCAAATCGCAAACATGTTCCTGATTTCAGAAAACCGTGTGGTGGGCGTGTCTATCGTGTAGTGATTGAATTTGTGTTGTGATTGTGCAGTGTTTGTTTTGTGATTGTGCTGATCGTGCTTCAGGCTTAGGACACGATAACAGCACAACCACAACACAACCACAACACGATCGATAAATTGTCCCTCTTGCAATCGTACTATTATCGTACTCATGTTAAATTTACCCTTAAGCCCAACTCACACTACGCACGATTGCACTACGATAACATTACGATTCGATCGTACTGGTATCGTATTGTGGTTTTTACGATCTGTTATGTGAACACGGTGAGGTACACGATGTAGGTAAAAATATAACACGAAAGATCACGATTCAGCACAAATTTGACACAACGCTTTGACGATGCAATCACGAATGGTGTAAGACTAATGAACGATTTTTAAGAGCCACTCCTTGATTTTCATAACATATTATTTACCTTTGATACAAACCTAAATGTCATGTGGTGATATAAAATCAAAACATCTTAAAGAGCCACTCCGTGATTTTCATAACATATTATTTACTTTTGATGCAAATCTAAATGTCACATGTTGTGATATAAGATCAAAACATCTTAATTTTTCATGTCCAAAATACATATGTATGACAAATACTGGTTTTCCATGAAAATCTAAAAACAGCCATAGAAATGCACAGATGTACATGTGTAGATATCACCTCCAATAAACATAGATACTAGTTATATAACCTAACAAACACCATCAACTCCTAACTGCCCTCCTGACTGTTTTATATAAGTCTCTAAAATTACGTTTGACTCTTTGACGCGAGCCACTGTCCGGTTTTCGATCATTATTGCGACGTTCTAATTTACTTTCATATTGTCACTGTAAAAAAAAATATATATAAGATTCAAAATGTGTCTTTTTGGTAACAGTCGACACTTTGCGATCAAATGACACCATTGATTAAGTTTGGCATATATGACTCCAACAACTCACGGAGTGGCTCTTTAACTTTCCATGTCAGAAAGACATATATATGCCAAATACTGGTTTTCCAAAATTACGTCTAACTATTTGACGCACGCTACTGTCCGGTTTTTGAGCATAGTTGCGAGGTACTACCTTTATATTGTCACTTTAAAACAAAAATAAGTTTTAAAATGTGTCTTTTTGGTACAGTCGATACTTCGCGATCAAATGACACCATTGATTACATTTGGCATATGCATGTATGACTCCAACAACTCACAGAGTGGCTCTTTAAATAATTTGTACAAAGGCAAAAGAGGTGAACCATTGCTTTTTATGATCAATGTAGAATTGTTATTCATCCTGTGATGCATTGCAGCAATCAAATACAATGTCATTGCAATAAAGACAGGGGGGCATATATTACCAAGTGTAACATTATCTTCGGACAATCTTCCTGAGTTTTTCTCTCATCTTCTGGCTTTATGCAAATAACTACCGACGGTGTTTCACAGGCATTAGTTCTGGTGGTAAGAATAAGTTGCGCTCATCGGGTCTTGTAACTGGATTTCTATCTTAGGGTAAAACATTCATTATGTTTGATGGTAGAATACGGTAGGTATATAGGTTTTAAAAGGGACGATCGCCTTTATATTATACCTTATATTGACAATGAATACCATTTTTGTTTAGAATGCTCTTTTAATAAGAAATTGAGAAATGATCTTCTGCAAAAATATTTCAGAACATTGCCTTTACGAACAAAGTTGGCCCAACTATTTACATCAAAGGATAGTTTTGTCATTAACTGCCTCGCAAAATACTTACAAGTATTTCTTGTAATGAAAAAATAAATTGATTTCTGTCAAGTGTTGTAACCGAGACTAACTTACTAGTTGACAGTGTTGTGTTGATAATGTATCATGGTGCTCTCATGTATACCCATGTGTGTGTGGGTGTGTGTGTGTGTGTGTGTGTGTTTTTA
>OV121083.1:25700279-25760015 GCA_921293015.1 Phorcus lineatus | reverse complement strand
TCAAAATTGGCGTTGTGATTTTAAACATGTTGCGTACATGTTCCACACATAACATGTTGCGAAATGTGTTTAATTGCTAAACACATCAAAACATGTTTCAAATATAAACACATTGTACTACCCACAAATTATTCTCATATGAGTTAAGTATAAGAAAGCATGTAGTCGTGATAACATGTTGAATGCGTATACATGTTGCTATATTGTTTGCTTTGATATATAGTATATCCTTTTTCTGAATGTCACAAAAACACAATGTGATTATATCAGTAGGAGTTACGTTAATATCAAAGTTGACGACGACGATGATGATCATATTATTATCATTGTTTTTGTTGTCATTATTGTTATCATCATTATTAATTTCATCATTATTATTACCACCCGAAGAATCTACAGAATAAATACCCTCTTGTTGAGGGTATAAAGAACTCCACTTCTATAAGTGTTATTGAGGATTATCACATAGATCCTGAACAGTACAAAGTGATAAAGTACATAAATCTTCACTATTTCATGATAAATAAACAGTTGTTTTATTCGTTTGATAGATCTTGTAGACATTTGAAAAACAGATGGCAATTTTAATATTATATTTGGTGTCACCCGTTTTCATGGTATTTCTATAAAGTTAATTTAAGACGATACAACACATGCCACAACTTCAAATTGTTTATGGGTTTTTTTTAAATAATCACAGACCGATAGTTACATTAGCAATAAAATTGATATTGGTATGTGTTTAAAATATTTACGTTGACATTGAATTATTTCATTTTCACAAATATTTTGCAAAGTATGTCTTTATTTATTTCTAATAAAGTAACGAAATCATTAGGCCGCTTAGAGTTTATTTATAGTATCAGAAGAGCTTTTTGTCACCAAACACCTTGAATACTAAGATTTAAAATGAGCAAGCAAAGCAAACTGTTCAAATAACTTATTTTCCTTGCACCGGAAAGTCTTACGAAATAGCAAAAAATGAATAAGATTTAACCATTCTATATGTTCATATATTTATCAATTGAACTGGTATCATACTCAAAAGTCAGGTGATTCACGATAAGAATAACAGGGGTTAACTGGAAAACATTTTCGCAAAAATATGTATATATGTTTATGTAATAAATGTCAACCAAACAAGCACGAAATCTCAATGATTTTCAGAACAACTTGTCAATAAAATAAGCGTTAACCGACTGGGAGCGGAAAGGAGTTAGAGACAACAGACATCTGTGTAAATACCACGAAAACAGGTGACCCATGACAACAGGTTTCTTCGGTGTACTTTTAAACAATAAAAGTTTACTACTACTAGTTGAAATTTAACCAAAATTGTTTTCAGGTTTCCCCCCAAAAATTTATTTGATTAAGTATGTAAAAACTAGAAAAAGCTTGTGTATGATAGAAAACAAAAGTAAATGTTCAGCTTCTCTTTGTTTCGAACCTATATTCTCCTAAAGCACGTGGGTTTAGAACAAAGGAATTCAGCGTTCAGTAAGAGTTACTTCCCCCTTAATTATATTATGATTGCGGGAAGCTGTTCCTTTGTTTGATACGTTTCTGTTATATACACTGAAAACGGACAATACCACCAAACATGAGTGTTCAAAGTTTGAATGAAGATTCAACGGTCAGAGGTGTGCTTGAATTCATTCGACAACTGAACTATTCAGACAAAGGAATCAACATTTTGCAAGGTAAGATTTGGCTCAATACACGTGACGTCACAAAATTACGATGCTATAACGAACTCAGATATTAATGAAAATAAAGGTTAAATGATAGTGTTTTGTCGACCTGACATACCATGAAGCAAATACATGTAACAAAACTTGTTCAAAACTACCATTCGAATATTACAGGCTTCTCTTACAAAAATATTGATATTGATAATTGTTGTATGGGTTAGATAAATCTTGTAAACAGTGTTATTGCGTCACTTGATCGAATGATTAATTATAAGTTGTGTACTTTAAGCTATGAAAATTTCAATTAAATTTGTTAAATGTTTTACGGTGATCCGTCAAAAACTTATTTCATGAAACTTATTTATGATACGGTAAAGGGATAGCAGCACGTTTTTTGAAATAATTTTTCCTTCAATTTTTCCAAGGAAACATTATTTAAGTCTATACCGAATGTATTGTCTCCGGACGGTAAAAACTTCTCGTTACACAACCCAAACATATGTAGTCCTAGAAAAAATTTCAAGTATCATGAAATAATCAGTTGCGGCCAATTGTGTGAAATGAATGGAAATGGATTATCATAACTTTAAAAATGATTCTTGGGATCAGAAACAACATTGTCTTGCAATTTGAAACATTTTATTTTGTTTTATTGAGATCACATCTTAAACAAAGTGGTTCATTCCATTTAGCATGTATAGTCAGTCATTAGAAATAATGCTGAGTAATTTATGAAGAAAGCACGAAATGATATGAACACATGGAACCTTTTGTTAACTTTGTTTTTTAGAATGAAGATCTTGATGAACCATGCGACACCACCGAGGCTTATTTAGAAATGACCATGCTGACTGAGGAAAAAACTAGCCCTGACAGTCCCAAGAAACAGCAAAAAGGCCTTACCGAACATGATCTCAAAAGTTTATGTAAGTTATCGCTTGATGTTATATTAACAAAAATATAATTATTTAAGGTTGCGTTTGCTGATTCCATTTTTATGGGGTCATAACCAAAGCATTGGCAACAACTTTATATACTGATTGAATCATATGCAGCTTTGGAATATTATATAAACTTCCATTTTTGTGTGGCAAAGTTATTACCAAACTAGCTACCAAAAAGCCTAAGATTATTAAATTTTTTATCAACTGCTGCTGTCATAATTACATTTGATAGCAGAAGACACTTTGATGAGATTCCTTATTTGAAGTTCTTCACTTAAATTCAGTAGAACAGTTAGTTTAGCATTTCTCACTTTTCTTTTTAGTTGAAGAATGATGACCTGACCAGCAGCCACAAGGAAGCACCCTGACTACTGGTTATCACCAACAAGTCCCTCACCTATTTTGACCATCATGTAATCACCCACAACTTGAAGAGCCACAGTGCCACTAGCTCTAAAGCTTTTTGCTGTCGCTTCCCATCTGTAATTTGTTTAATTTTGAGAAGTCTTGATCAGGTCAAATTTGGCCGTAAAACAAATAAATTTTGTCAACCTATCAATGTCTTTTCTTTTCATTTATCCTTAGTTTTTTTAAAGCATATTTTCGCATTTGCAAGTCAATGAATATTATATTGCATAATTTTTTAAACCAACTTTAGAATCCTTTTGATACAAAATCACATTTTATATTATTCCTAAAATTATCGGTTATCAGTTATTGACTTCATGAGATCATGTATTGAAGGTGTTATATCATCAAAATGTATAAATATTCTTTCTATCATATGATGAGGTGTTTCAAGTCTTGAATATCTTAGAAAATATTTAGTTTAATAGTTTACAACGTGATTAATACCAAAACACTTGTCACAACATGTTTAAAATTAAAACACTTTTCACAACATGTTTAATACCAGAACACTTTTCACAATATGTTTAATACCAAAACACTTTTCACAACATGTTTAATATCAAAACACTTTTCACAACATGTTTAAAATCAAAACACTTTCTACAACATGTTCTAACCCAAAACATGTTTTGATATTAAACACTTTACGGAATGTGTTTTTGATTTAAACATTTTTTGAAAATCCATGTGTTTAAAAAACAGGACAAGATATGTGTTTGGGTTTGTGTTTAATATCCAAACACTATTTTTGCAGTGTAGGACCTATCAAATTCA
The DNA here is from genome assembly GCA_921293015.1 of Phorcus lineatus. NCBI lineage: Eukaryota > Metazoa > Mollusca > Gastropoda > Trochida > Trochidae > Phorcus > Phorcus lineatus. The sequence goes on along the minus strand of OV121083.1, from coordinate 25,756,195 downwards.
TGTATAATGTTCATACGCAAAATTCAGATAGGTAAATAGAAATCAGCCCCCGAACACATTAGACAAAGAAATAGTGATTTCACTGGTAAATAGAATATAGTGTTTCCATTTTCTTGTTCTCTGAAAGGATGAATCGCAGAAGTCCTTGTTTTAATAAGAAATTAAACTGAATCATTTGGAAAAGCAGGTAATAATTCTGAGCTACCTCCCTTGTCATAAGAAGCTGCAAGCGGGTGCTCCGAAGAAAAATTGCAATAATTCAATGGTAAACGGTTGCAAAGTGCTAAATAGTGACACAACACGTTACATAAACATTCTAGCGCGAAGCACAAGACAACCAAAACTTTATTTAGCCATTATTGAGTGCGTAGGCGACGTAAATGAACATCGCCACAGAGTTCGTCGATTGTGTAATGGCGGCCCCCACACAGGTAACATGCGTTACGAACATTGAAGCTAAGGAGACCAGCGGTCGAAAAAGATTACATTCTGGGGAAGTTATAGAGGAGTTAACGAGCGCGGCTGGGGTGAATAAAAAATCCAAAAGCACTTAAAGTAACTCTAAACATGTGGAAATCGAAGTAGATGTGCATGCGGATGGTCACAGTGTCAACAAAGACCAACCGGTAGCAGAAAGTAGACAAAGCGATGTTATTATTTTAGAGGCTGTGACGGATCTCGCCAGTGAATTAAGGGGAGCAGTATCATCGCTCACAAAACGCATGTCTCAACTAGAAACCAACCTAGAAACCAACCTCAAATCTTTAATAACAACAGCAATAGAAACAGAAGTGAAAAAAGTTAAAGATGAATTTAAAAAAGACTTTTCCACCTTAGAATGGAAAGTGAATAAACTAGAACATACCAACTCAGAAATATTAAAGAAAGGTGCAGACGCACAAAAGGCAGATCCATGCTCTATTGTAATAAAGGGACTGAGAGAAACCTCCAAAACTGAAACACCCCAAGAAGTATTGAAAAGTGTTGACTATTAACTAATACATTGCAGTTAGAGGGCATAGAGGTGGTTAAGTGTGAGCGCCATGTTAGCAAATATGGAGACAACAGAAACCCAGGGCATATAACATGCCAACTGAAAACCCCAGAACAAAAACATCTGATTTTGAAAAACAAAAGCAAATTGAAGACCAAAAAGGACATGGAAAGACTTTATATAGATAGCTTCAAGACAAAGGAGGAACTTAAAACAGAAAATAACATGCGAATGCATCTCAAAACATTTGACAAAGAAAACAATCTGAAACTACATAAAAATGGGAAACTATCGTCCAACAACACAATTAGGAAAAGCCATTAGGGTCTAAGGCTTGGGGTATGGAATGTAAGAGGTTTTAAAATGAATGTGAAAAACATTGATGCTTTGAACTTTAAACGTGATGCTATTAATTTTCTTGATTGTGATATAATTGGACTGTGTGAAACATTTTTGAAAGGTAAAGATAAGGCTGAACTTGACAGATATGAATGGATAGGACAGAACCGCCAAAACTTGCATGTCAATGCTAAGAGAGGATCTGGGGGAATAGGATTTCTGGTGAAGGAAAATGTATTTCCACATGTAAAGCAATTGAATGACTTTAACACCGAAGGAATAATGTGGATAAAGATATGTAGGAGTGACAGGCCAGACATGTTTATGTGTAGTGTTTACCTGCCGCCCAGTGGAACAACTCGTATGATAGATAATGAATTATTTTTAAATAACCTATTGGAACAATTTTACTTTTATCAAACACAAGGAATTATATTCATTGGTGGAGACTTCAATTCAAGATGTGGAGATATACAAGATATAATCGAAGGAGTTGACAACATTGAACTAAGAGAAATCATTGATAAAGTTCTAAATAATAATGGTGAATCACTTATTGACTTTTTGACAACTGCCAGTCTCTGTATGTTAAATGGGCGTGTTGGTACCAAAGATTATACATATTTGAGTACACAAGGATCATCTGTAGTGGACTATGTTTTAACACCTTATGAACAATGCCAGCACGTCAAGAATTTCACAGTACATCGAATAAGTGAATTAATTAATAAAGCTGGCTTAAACCCACCAATTGTATTACCAGATCATTCAATTTTAACTTGGGAAATAGAAGATTTCTTCATAAACAAAGATAACAACAGTTCAGATGATAAAAGAAAACCAGTCAAGTCTATTGTGAAGTATGACATTAGCAATGTTCCATGTGATTTCCTTTTGAACAATGAAAATATGAATTTATTACAGACTCGGATATCACAAATTGAGAAAGCAAGCCTGAATCAGACTGACTTGAATGAACTATATGATGAATTATTGTCAACAATTTAAGACGAAATGAACACCAAAATTAATCACTCAGGTATTGAAGTCAACATGAAAAATATGAGCAGGAATTCAAAGAAATCAAGAGCAAAACCATACTGGTGTGAAGAACTCCAACTGAAGTGGGACACTATGCGAAAAAATGAGAGAATATGGACCAAGTATAAAGGAAAAACGCTAGGAAACAAGAACTGAGGAAAATTTACACTATAGCGAGAAAAGAATTTGACAAACTTCATCGCAAGTATAAAAGGAATCATCAAAAAGAAAAACAAACTAAAATCACTGATTCCCTGTCCACACCAAGCATCTTCTGGAAGGATATTGGGAAACTAGGAATACAAAATGAGAGAAATGTCCAGAGGAAATAATCACAGAAGATAACATTGTAACAGATCATGAAGTTGTGATGGACAGATGGAAAAAAAGTCGTTCATGTCAAGATCATATACAAACTCTAACTAAAGTTCTTTACAACAGGAAAATATCAAGACAGGCCACATATAGATGTTTTGTGGACATGAACATTTTCTGTGATATAAACTTATTAATGTGTATGGAACTCATGGAGCTATGATAAATGCAGTTCAATCACTCTATCAGGATGTTAAGTGCTGTGTTAAGGTGAACACCGAAAGAACTGAGTGGTTTGATGTATCAACAGGTGTTAAGCAAGGCTGCTGTATGTCACCAACACTGTTTGCCATGTATGTGAATGATTTAGCCAACAGTTTACAACATCTAAACTGTGGAGTTGATATTGATAACATGAATATATCAGTTCTGCTCTATGCAGATGGTATTGTGCTCATGTCACCGGATGAAGTTAAACTACAAAAATTACTTAATCACCTACATGAGTGGTCACAACGGTGGAAGCTCCTAATCAACATAGACAAAACTAAAACTCTCCACTGCAGACCAGTGTCAACTCCTAGATCAACAGTGCAGTTCACTTGTGGTGATATGAAAATAGAATATTGTGCTCAATATAAATATCTAGGCATGTGGATAAATGAATTCTGTGATTATAAAAAATCTGTGCAAGAAGTGTGCAAGTCTGCTAATAGAGCACTTGGGGTGGTTATGACCAAGTTCAATGCTCTAGGTGGGCTCAGCCACTCAGTGTATACTAAGCTGTTTGACAGTTATGTGCAACCTATTTTAAATTATAGTGCTTCAGTCTGGGGAATAGAAATGTACAAAGAAATCAATAATATTCAAAATAAAGCCGTGAGATTTTTCTTAGGAGTAAGAAAAAACAGTGCCAACACAGCTGTCAGAGGGGACATGGGATGGAGGGATTCCTACACAAAGATCAAGATTGAAGTGCTGAGACAATTCCATAAAACAGTGACAGTTGATAGTGATTCCATACCTGCTGTTATTCATAAATGGTAAGTCAAAAGAAAATCCTCTTGGGATCATAGAGTGATGAAATTAGTGAAAAAACTTCAGATTCATGGAAACCAAAATGTCATTGATTATTGTGTAGCAACCAATAGATCCATTTTCCTCAAGAGGGCTTTAGATGTGTTAGATGTATTGGATAAAGGAAAGTGGAACTCAGATTTATTCAATGATAAAAATAATAAAACGAATGGCAATACATTAAGAACCTATAGATTGTTTAAGCAAGATATATTTACTTCAGCATATGTTAGGATAACAATGTCAAGACAGCAAAGAAGATTGTTAGCATCACTTAGGTGTGGAAACCTGCCTCTTAATATTGAAAGAGGAAGATACACCAAGCCTATTATGCCTTTAAATGAAAGACTGTGTACATTATGCGATAAAAAAGAAGTTGAAGATGAACTTCATTTTCTACTAGTTTGTCCGTTCTATAATGACTTAAGAAATAGATTGATCACTTCATGTTTAATTATTACAGATTCCTTTGTAATTATGGATAATACCCAGAAATTGAACTTGTTAATGAACACAGAGGAATTACAATATGGATTAGCCCGATGCATACAACAGATGTACCACAAGCGACAGTTAACCATGTAACATTTTGTAACTTTGAATTATTTTTTAACAGTTGGATTTTAACAGTGTGTACAATAGCATGTATATTTGACTTTTATTTGTGTATGCAAGACAAGTATAAATTTACATGAATGAATGAATAAATGAAGATTTGTACATAATTTATCCAAGTGAATGATTGCTTTCTCATACAAGTTGTGATAACTGTTGTGATAATGGTGTTGAGTGTATTTAAGAGAGTGTCATACATGTCAGATTGATTGGGTGTGCAAGTAAGAGTATTAGAATTAATTTAGCCAGTGTGCCAGTTTTGAATATATATGTCAGTTAGTGATTTTGGTTGTTGGGTAGTTGATTTGCTAATATGTCAGGGTGAGGTAGTCAGGTTATCAGTGTGAAGCAGTCGGGGTGAAAGTGTGTAGTAGTCGAGATGTCAGTGTGAGGTAGTTGGTATGGGAATGTGAGATAGTGAGGGTGTCAGTGTGAGATAGTTGGGGTGTCAATGTGAGATAGTTGAGGTGTCAGTGTGAGGTAGTCAGAGTGTCTGTGTGAGATAGATACGGTGTCTGTGTGAGGAAGTCAAGGTGTTTTTGGGATTTTTTGGTTTTTTTTTGTTTTTGTTTTTCTGTATGTCAACTGGGACGGATCAGTGAGTGTTTGGTGTGCTGTGTATCATTTGGTTATGAGTATATATTGTGTGGCTTTTACGGTTTTATAATAAATGTTTTAACCTTGGTGTCCTCTTGGCCTAATGAGGCCTGGTTGTGATAAATATATATGTGTGATATTTATCTGTGTAAAAATTTTATGTATCACAACATGACACGGTAATAGACTATTATTATTATTATTATTATTATCATTATTATTATTATTATTATTATTATTATTATTATTATTATTATTATTATTATTATTATTATTATTATTATTATTAATGATAACAATGGGGATACTTATATTGCGCTGGACTCACATGACATTGCTCCCTCAGGCGAATTTTAAAGTATTTACCACAGACTCATGTTATTGGAATGAAAACAATTAGTGACCTAGAATTAGGAAATGGTAATTTGGGCGCTCTATTTCATATAGATCAAAGGAATGTGAATATCAGCATGAAGCGGATGTTTCATAATTTTGTAAGAAGCGAAATATAATGTACGTGTCCTCAATTATCGATCGACCTTGTAAGTTTCTCGATGTCAATGTAAATTTCCTTACATGGTCTGGAAATTCAACTGCTTTGAATCAGAAGGAATGTCCGTGAAACACCGTCGGCAGTTATTTGCAAAATGCCAGAATATTCAGAAAACTCAAGAAGGTTGTCTAGATCTGATATTAATGTCAGAATTAGTTACTTATGCCCTCGCAGTGGCACTCTATCTGCAATCCATCACAGGATGAATAACTATTGTATATTGATAATATTGATATTACACCTTTGAAATTACAAATATTTGTGCATCAGCAATATTATATATTACGGTTGCGAAATTTCCTTGTATATTGACTTGTGTAATCATCTAGTTGATTTTTATAATACTGCTCTACTGGAAGATCACCTTACTTATGTAATACTAATTTTCATGTGTCGATATCTCCTTGAATGCTGACTTTGTACACACACAAAAAAAGGAAAGAAAAAAAGCAATGGTTATCCTTTTTTGCCTTTGCACAAATTATTTAAAATTGTGCATCATTCTTACACCATTCGTGATTGCATCGTATAATCGTTGTCAAGTTTGTGTTGATTGTGTTCTGCACACACATCGTACATGTAGCTCACGCACATAAACCGTTTTCACATAACAGATCGTAAAAAACACAATAATTCAGATGATAGTCTCTACATCCTTAAGTTGTTGTATAAATCAACTTTGAATGTAGAAGAGGCTATACTCTGCATCGCCGAAGAAAGACTTGCAGGGGAAATAACTCGTGCACACGTACTGGCAAGAAACATGCTATCATGAACTATTTAAGTTACATTCTAGAACTTGAGAGTTAATGGAAATCAGAGACATGGAGGTTTAACTTCTTTTTATGTTCACAATGACGCATTTCGGTATAGATTTTTAAACAGTTTTTTAGCTCATGGGAAAGTGAGGTGTTCAGCAATTTATTTATTAGATACTTATAAGTATGGCAATGGAGTTGCAATAACAACAGTATTAAATATCAATAACATCAAAAGAAATACATAAAAGCTAAGATAACATGATGAGATGTGTTGGATAACCTGAAACTTAGTAGGGAGATGATTAGGAAGGGAACACAACGGAACCTAGTGGGAGGAACAGAGTGTCTTGATAAGAAAATGATTAAATTCTGGGCGGATTATGTGGTTGTATGCTAAAGGGATTAAATAGCCTTCATCTATGTTCATTGAGTACTTATACGCTTACGGCGTTAAGTGTAATTATATTTGTTGTTTGTGCGTGTTTTGTCACGTAGTTGATGTTTTTTTGTGGAAATTAATTAATTGAATGTACCGAATTTGAATATTGAATGTCTCCCTAAACAATCGGATGAAATCAAGGATTTTTTAAACCATTTTTCTGGTTTTGATAGTAATGTGATCAGATCTCGTACCAAATTTCGTTTCTCTTGAAACCTTCCCCTTGCATTTGTATCTATTTGTTTTATCAGTTTTTGGGTTCAAAGAACCTGTTTACAAAGTTTATCCAAAATAGATTTTCAAAAACATTCCACGTCTGTTAAATATGTGCATCCTTTATAAATTACGTGATTGTGGGTCAGTGAGAGAAAAGGCTTTTGAATAGGAACAGCAGTCCGAGTGGTCAATTCGGGCGATTTGGACCAATTAGTGAGCACGTCTCATTCTGGTGACAAGGTTTGGAATTTGGAGTGATATAAATATGAAGCTCTAATGAACACGTTATAAAATAAGGTCTCATGAGGTGAATGACATTGACTCCTTAAATTCGCCTTCCTAAGCTTGCATCTTTACCATTATCAACAGCCTGTGAAACCCATGCTAACCAAGCCTCTAAAGCATGTTTCCTTATTTACCAGTTGATGAAATGTTACCCAAATCTTTCAATGAATGTTACTTTGTCTATATTTGATACAAAGATTTCTCCAGTTGCTTGTTATGGTAGCGAAATATGGGGGTTTAAGTTTCGAGAAAGTGTGGAAAAAGTCCAGAGTAATTTCGTCAAAACCTATCTGGGTATAAGTAAAAGATCTTAATCAAAAGCGGTTCTGGGTGAAATGGGGCGCTACCATCTCTCTATACGTTATTTCTGTCGATGTATGAGATACTGATGTAGGTTGATTCATATGGACTCGTCACGAAATCCCCACGCCTGTTATAACATGCTTAAAGCACAGGATGAAGCAGGCAGTGTAAACTGGGCTTCACATGTTAGATTGTTACTATTTCAGACTGGTTATTCATATGCCTGGATGTTTCAGGAATGTGGAAATGTATCTCAATTCATGAATTTGTTCAAACAAACTTGCATAGATTTAGACATCCAATCTTGGTATGGGCAAATAGAATCATCAACATTTCTTAAAACATATTCATCCTTTAAAACTATATTTGGACAAGAAAAGTATCTAAGTTTTGACATTAATAAGGATTTGAAACATGTACTTGTGAAGTTTCGATGCATGTCACACAATTCGAGACTTCAGAAAATGCGTTTGAACAAATACACTTTTATTCTGAATTATAATGTTATTAACGTTGTAACTTAAAAACTGTCGAAGATGAATTTCATTTTGTTCTTGTTTGTCCTTTCTTTCGGGATAGTAGAACGAAACTCATACCAAATCGATTTTGTCAGTTTCCAACGCAGCAAAAAGTTGTTTGTTAAACTTTTGTCTTGCAAAAATGAAAATGTACTTAAAGAATTTGCTATATACTTAAAAAGAAATTTGTATGTATGAAAATAAGCTCGCACACCAACGTGTTCATGTACAATAACATTAGTATAAATTGTACACTATTTTTGTATTTGTACTCTGGGCCACGCGGCCTCCAATGCGGAATATAAAATCTCTCTCCTGTCTTATAGTCTCCGTGGTAAGACGGTTTCCCTATCCAATTCATCTGCCTTAGTTATCCCATTTGATATCAAGGGCAATGGATATACCAGGTATGTCTTTAGTTCCTGCAGACAGATATCTCGCCCTGACTGTTGTGAGACAATCATACAAATTCTTCTAGCTAGATTGTTTGGTATATTGTTCTTAGTATGACTGGGGTTACATGAAGATAACTGTAGATACTGCTTTGTGTCCATAATTTCCCTTTGATGTACTTAGGATATAAACATACTGTGTTTGGAAATCAGAGGCATATAACGAAATTATAATAGCTCTAAATTTAATTTAAAGTCGAACGCGTAGCATGAGCTCACTCTATTCAGTCCACGTTAGTATTTCTCGACCAGCGTCAGCGTTCGGAATAATTTCTGCAATAATTTAATTGTTTAAGTCGGTATTAAGACATTGATGTTTTGAATAAAGTTATGAGGTGAGTGTAATTTTAATTTTGATGCATTTTGAGTGATATTTTGTCCGTCTCTGTTTCAAACCATCACCAGCCTAGCCATAACGCCGGCGCCGTGTTATTGAATGCCTGCCTTTATGAACTGTCGGGTTTCGCCGCGTTACGAAGTTGCATTCGTTTATTAAATAGGAATTTTATATAATTGTGAAATGTTAATCACAATAATGTTATTTTTTGTAAAAATGTCCGGCGTACAAGTACTTAGACAATATTGTTGCTAGGCGACCAATGAATTCTTGCGCGTTAGACGAAGTAAACAGAAGACTGTATAACCAGATTATACACCCTATGATTTTTCACAGCAGCCAATCAGAATTGGGTATTTTGCACAGTTATGATAGAATTCTCATTTGTTAGGATATTTGGACAGAAAGTCTCGCAATATAGACGTTATGGAATTTTCTACTGGACTATCAAAGGCATTCTGTAATGGAGAATGCATGAGGAGCAGTGGATTCTTTAAAATAATCAACGAGCCCCGAAGGGGGCGAGTTGATTATTTTAAAGAATCCACTGCTCCGAATCCATGTATGACGTCACGAAATTATAATTATCTATCAGTTATTTTTTTTCTTATATATATCATACATTACTTGGCGCTCGATGTTTAATTAGCGCACATTTCGGTGCCCACTCATCGGAGATCGGACATGACGCTACCGCCTTATCAAATGGATTCTTCCATGCACGTGCGCCTCGAGAATTGCTTGCAGAATCCGATCAGTTTGATACCACGTGTATAAAAACTTGATCATTTCATTTCAACTGTGATGGCTGGGTTGAAACGACGGCAATGGATTTAGACGATATTGCATGCACACAATCTACTTTCCGCGAGGAAAGCAGCGGAGAGGAAGACAACCTGATACCACTAAAGGGTAAGTGAAAACAGTTTATGATTTTGTGTTTATTTATCCAAGAGAAAGTAAAAATCTGAAAGGTTAATATGATTGTTTGATTCACATTTTGTTTCAAGACTGGTGGAGTAGACAACAGATATGTTTATTGTAAGGATTAATTTTAGTCTTTATTTGAGACGCTGGTTGATGTAAAAAGAATCATACATTATAATTTTAAATTGTGCATTTCAGACGCAGGAGATGTTCAACTCGAATCTGACGTACAGAGTTCGGAAGACGACCTATTACTCATCAAGAGTTTGGAGACCTTTGAAAAATCCCAAACAACCCGACTGCAAATCTGTGGGGATGAGGAAATCGCTAAGAAGAGTGTAAGAAGGTATTTAATCTCGCTTTTCATTTCTTAATACTGTCCCATGCATGTCGATATATTATGAAAAAAATGATAGTTTTATATATTCGTAGCAACTATTTGAAATGGCTTTTGGTTATCAATTTTAGTTCCACACTTAGAAAAATGCATCAAAATTAAAAACCTTTTGAACCATTGTAAACCGTCGTAATTAAAAATTCAAAAGTGCAATAACAATTATCAATTTGTGAGAAAACTGTATATTATCGTATTTATAAAATGCGTAATTATTGTCCCCCTAGAATTAAAAATTGATTCAATTTGTTTTTCAGTTTAGCTCAAAACACGGAGAAGAAAATAAAGTGGGCAGTGAACATCTTCGAAACCTGGAAGGCCGAAAGAAACAAGATTGCTCGTACCGATCCCAGCATCAGCATCATCGACTCGGAACTAAACTATATGACGACGGATGAATTGAATTTCTGTATATCCCGGTTAATCTGCGAAATGAAGAAGGTAAACGGGGAGGGGTATCCTGCGCAGACCCTCTATGAGATAGTCATTCAGCTGCAGCTATTCTTTGAACAAAGGGGCAAGTACTTCAAGTTCTTAAGTGATGACGAATTCATGCAAGTCAGAAATACCCTTGACCATGTCATGAAGGAGAGATCCTCTTCTGGTATTGGAACAGAAAAACGCAAGGCGCTCATTATCACGGAATCGGAGGAGAACATGCTTTGGGAGAAGGGTGTACTCGGTGTGGACACGCCAAGGAAACTGCTTGATTCTCTTGTCTATTTGGTTGGCTTAAACTTCGCCTTTCGAGCTGGGCAGGAACACAGGAATCTTCGCTGGAATAATCCTCAGTTAACACTAGTACAATCTGAAGATGGCACAGAGATTTTGAGATATAGAGAAGATGTTTCCAAAACAAACCAGGGTGGCCTAAAGAGTAGGAAAATCAAACAGAAAGTTGTCTACGCCTTTCCCAATAAAGTGAAACCAGAGCGATGTCTCATCAGGATCTTTAAGTTGTATGTGCAACACTGGTAGGTAATACTATGACACGTATTCTAAACGTACCATGAATAATCTCTGGATTATCGAAACTATATAAGCAGAATGTATATTGAACATATACTAAACATGTCTTATGATAATTGGTATCTGGTATATTAACAATTTTGATAGTGGTTGAAGTAATATATGCTTTGGTCAAAATAGTTTAAATCGTCTAGTCTACATCCTATATATCTGGCTTTTATCAAAATATATATTATCGTAAATTCTTTACAGTTAAACCTTGCTGTATTCTACAAACTAAAATGTTGCTTTCAGTCTGCCTACACTTCTAATGTTTATTTTTATATTTCAGTCCAGATGAAAAGTCGGCCATGGCTTTTTACCTCCGTCCTTTAGGGAAACCGAAAGGAGATATTTGGTTCTCATCGGCGCCGATTGGGATCAACCAACTTCGCAGTACCGTCACTAAACTATGTGCAGAGGCTGGACTCCAGGGCCACAGAACAAACCATTCTCTACGGGCAACTGCAGCTACCAGACTGTATCGGGCAGGGGTGGATGAACAACTTGTGTGTGAGGTGACAGGGCATAAAAGTGAGGCTGTCAGAGATTACAAAAGAACCGATGAGACGATGAGAAAACGAGTCAGCAACGTCATCAACTGCTCCGAGACGCAACCTTGCGAAAAAGCCTCCAGATCATCAGATGGTCTGAATATCACTATCAGTCTGAATGTCAAATAAATTGAAATAATGCTTCACTTGTTTTGTTTTTTAATGGCACAGTGATAAGATACTCGGGGCTCGTTGATTATTTTAAAGAATCCACTGCTCCTCATGCATTTTCCATTACTGATAAGATATGCGGAATAGGTTTGTGTGAAATGCCTGACACCCCTCCAGACTGGACAAGTCCATGTGCAGTGGATTCTTTAAAATAATCCACTGTTCACACAATAGAGTGACGTCATCATCATGGATTAACGGATTCTATTTAAGTCGATTGGAAAACAGATATTCACGTCTTGCTTATTAGAGGTATTGAATAAACATGCCATCAGAAGTGTTGCCGTCATTCACCCTTACTGAGACTGCAGAAACAATTATGCCGTGCAGTTGAAAATTATGGCGTCTCGAATACCTTTTAATCCACTGTCAGCTTTACAAACTGCCATGAATTATGTCAGTCAACCATATATGACAACCATATATGCAACGGATAATGAAAAGTCGGTTATTCTGGCCTCCAGTGTAGGGCAGCGTATTCACAGGTTGTCAATCGAATATCTGCAACCGTGTTTTAGAAGTTCAATATTTGAGTTTGTTTCGTACGTCATTTTAAGTTGATTAAATGAGTAATTGAGATAGATTGATTAAAGGATGTATTATCTCAATAATATTTTACAATGTTATCTTAACCCCTTGTATTTCATTGTCTCATGACACCTTAGATCGTAAGTTGCATTAGTTTTGTTACAAATCCACTTAAGAAAGATTAAAATCAAATTTTGCGATCGCTGTGAAATCACATCCGACAGTAACCAAAAGAAATGGCTTGATAAGGAAATGAGGAAAATAATTGTTGGGTATCGCAGAATCAAATCAGTACTTTTCACCATGCTAAAGAACCATAATTTGAAATTTCATATGAAACCTTGCTAACGGTTATTGGCTGAAATCATTAAAGTAATAACTTATATCTGAAATCAATTATCCTAAACACCAGCCCAGAAGAAGCGTTGAAAAATCGCAGAACTTAAATCATCGTGACGTGACGGCTTGTGTGTCTTCGTGGCCAGTAGAGTGACGTTAGCTAATAAATTGACCAGGTCAAATGATAGAGGTCAGACGAATCTTGAGACTTCCTCTAAGTATCTTTTTATTTCGAAATTAATGTCAAATACGGATTCTTTTGGACGATTCACAATTCGATTAAAAACAGAACAACAATATCGCGCGGCCCAGACACAAAGTGCTTACAATTAGAAATCTCCTTAAATATACTAGTTACTGCTACTGTTTATGCTACTTTTATGCCCCACCCCCTTTTATGTGGGTATTATGTGGCCTTAAAAACGTATTTGAGTGATCTTCTCTTGAAGCGAAACAGCATAGAAAGAGCATAATGAGAATAGAATCATTGGATGATGATAGGTTGGATCTGATTAAGATGATTTGGGGTCTTCGAATTATCCGACATTTCTACAGCTAAGATATTTAATGTATGGTCTTTGGAGAACTAATCAAGTGACAAAGTGTTAATTGTAATAGTTTTATCTCATGGTTCCGTGTCCGTAGCTGTAAATTATTTTTTTTTACTTTGTTTCAAAACCACTAACGAACTCGTCTCTGGAAACAAGCGAGACGACAACGGATCTCCTACATATTGTTGGTATCATTGTCGTTGTCATCATAGGTATAAACCTCTTAATGATATTATCTTTTGAACACCAAGAAGCTGGACTCTTACATAAGTTTTTTCATCACTGCATTTTCATTTTATTTGATTCATTTCTCTTAATTATTTCAATCGTCTGTTCATATTCATTGAAAACGTTAAGAACATTTTCATTTGTTTCTCGTCCATTTATGTAGGGCCAAGTTATGAAAAACGTTATTTACAAGTTATTTGCTTTTATTATCTATTTAAATGAATGGCAATATATTTTTATGAGAAAGTGTTTTATTTGTTGTATTGTCTGTTTTGAATTGCGAAGATTGATTTTTTCATTTTTAAAATTCATTAGTTAAATTATTGGGATTGAACAAAAGGGAATTTGATAAATGCAATTAATACTTTTTATGGTGTGATTAATTCTGACAATGATTAAAAGCTGTCTTTTTGTAACGTTTTTCAATTAGTATGTGGAATCAAATCAAAGAAGCGAAAATTCTAATTAGAAAAAAAGGGACAAGATATCCAAAAAGTCAACTATTTCCCAGAATGACTGCTCCAAATTAATACGAAAGTACAGAGAATTTACTATATCTTTGCATTATCTTTATCAAAATCACATTTGATACAACAAAGAGTTCATGTATGATTATTTCTGTCATTAAAAAACAAATGTACAACCCGCTATTTAAAACCTTTTAGAGACTGATCTAAACAGTGACGTAAACGTTGCTACGTTAAGAGTTTTAACACAAACATCTAACTGCATAAGGTTTACGTTGCAAGTCAATGTGAAGGAAAGGGTACATAAATTTTTCATCTCTTACTAGGATACTCGTCTAACGGTTACATACATTTACGATTGCAAATACACACCCAAATAAATACTGCAAAGCAAAGTTACGTGCCGTTTTGTTTTTTTGTCATGGGACGTGATTTTAAACACGCAAGATTGCAGACTAAAACACCCAAAGCCTACAGAAGAAGTTGTAAATGAAAGAACATCCTCATGCAATGAGAATGACCAACTTAAACCTTTGTTCTCCTAACCCCACGTTACACAACATACAACACAACACAACTTACTGCAATACGCTCGTGAGTAGTGGGACCGTTTTATTTACAACAACTCAACACAACACATGGTTACATAACTTGAAACCATACCAATCTCATTCAAATGCACATGAATATACTTATTCAGAAAAAAACCCCGAAATGCTGAAACCTGACACGTAAAGCCAGAGATAAAAACTGTTAAAGAAAAACACTCCTGATAATTGTGATACCAGCGATCTTGTTTTAATCTTAGCTTTTGTATGTTCCCGAAACCGGCAAGAAGCCAGACTTCATTTACCATCCGATCGATGTGCGCTTTTTTCAATTAAGACAGAAGTCAGTCGGAGATGTAGAATATTATTTGATGAGATAGAAATAAGGAAGATAACTGCAAAATTTCACATCGCGTTGACTGAAAATTTTGACCTAGAATATATCTATGTGTCTGATAACATGATTTTTAAATCAAATAATCCTTAAATTAAAGCAATGACTGCTAAAGTCAAATATCAAAATGCCTATGAATGATACACTATTTACAGAAATTAATGACATATAGAAGGAGAAAATGATAATAAAACGACAAAAAACATCACATCTTTATTTTATCACTGTATATAGACATATATAAAAGTCTTATTCAATTACATTCAAAAGGATATACTTATTATTTACAATTAAACATGTTTGATTAAGAATGTAGATAAGTTAATAGATTTTTAATTCAACAGTATATTTTTGACTTAAAAACGTGTGACTCCTTTTAAGACAAGGAAGCTGAAAACACCAAAAATCTCGGAAACACAGGCTATTGCATCAGTAAATGTTTTTACATAAGTCAGTTATTTCATACTTAGTCATAGATATCCTTTATGTGATTTATCGTGCTATGCCAAACGGATGTTTTTAGGCACATATAGCAAAACGTAGTTGAGGGTAAATCCTGAATGGCTACACGTTTTCATTACTTCACAATCTCCAGTTTCCGCAAGATAGGGCTCCCGCACATGACGTTGTAACTAGATCTCACTTGAGCTTATCAACAGGCGATCTCTTACTTCCGGATCAATACAAGTAGTCGACGCAAGATGATTTTATTTACACTGCTCCCTACGAAGCTCATCAACCAGCACGGCTAACAGTTACTCACACTGCTCTTTAAACCCTCATCAACCGCCACACCTGACAGCGACTCAAACTGCTCGTGACAAGCATCATCAACCGCCACAGCTGACAGTGACTCTAACTGCTTTCAACAACTCTCATCAATCAGCACAGCGGACAGCGACTCACACTGCTCCTTACAACTCCCATCAACCACGACACCTGACAGGGACTCATACTGCTCCCTACAACCCTCATCAACCACCACAGCTGACGGCGACTCACACTGCTCCTTACAACTCTCATCAACCACCACAGCTGACAGTGACTCACACTGCTCCCAACGACAATAATCTACCACCACAGCTGACAGTGACTCACACTGCTCCCTACGACCATTATCTACCACCACAGCTGACAGTGACTCACACTGCTCCCTACGACGATCATCTACCACCACAGCTGACAGTGACTCACACTGCTCCCTACGACCATCATCTACCACCACAGCTGACAGTGACTCACACTGCTCCCTACGACCATCATCTACCACCACAGCTGACAGTGACTCACACTGCTCCCTACGACCATCATTTACCAACACAGCTGACGATGACTTAAACTTTTCCCTACAACCCTCAATATTCATCTCAGGTGAAAGTGACTCACTGATATCATTGTTACTTCTCTCGCCCCTACTGTTTAACTTTCTTTGTTCGGCCTCTGGGATTGCAGTCACATACGATGACCCCTCAGTTCTTCTCGAAATGACCTCTTTTTGTTCAAGATTTACTTTAGCGCGTGCCATTGTGGTTTTTGAATCCAAAGATTGCTTTTCTCTTACCTTTTGATTAGTCGTTTCGAAAGGGAAGTTGCTAATCCTTGTTGACAAAATATCAGGTTGAGTAACTTCTTGAATAGGAGTGATATACGATTGATTTGGAGGCAAATTTTTAACAAAAGAATTTTGGTGAGTCATGTTTTCCTTTTCGGCATTGGAAATGTTAACTTGAACAAAAGCAGGACATTTATGATGACTATGAACTTGATCTCCATCTAGTCTACCCCCTACAGCTCCATCTAATCTTCGACCTTTAACGCGAACATGGCTATGACCTTGACCTTGATTGTGACCCTGAACTCCATTGTTGCTTTGTAATCCATCGTGTCTTCGCAACTTGTGAGTGTGACCTTGCTCTTGTCGAGATGAATGTACTCCAGGTATTTTCTCAAGTACAGGAGGTAAAGGAGGGTGACTATCGATTCTAGAGTCTTCAATTTCGTGATAAATAACTCCGCATTTGGTAAATTGTGTCCCCTCTTCTTGTTTTCCCGGCATGGATGCTGGATTCATATTGAGCCTTTGTGTTCGTTTATGGGCGCTTTAATAAAGCAATACAATATATTAAACATGTTTCAATTTTGAATTAGCAGTTATGTAAGAATCACAAAATGTCCTAAAAAAGGTTATTAATCTAAAAGATCCTACTTTGTTATTTAGTAATTTTGAAAATTTTGAGTGGTTGTTTTGAAATTACTAATTTGTGTTATTCGGTAGCATGGAATCGTATATGAATAAGAAGTTTGAACCATACACAGAAAAAAATGATGAATTATTGAAAAAAAGTTTCGTATGACTCTATAGATGATGACAACAGTGATGCTACAGATCAAAGTTTTACTCACCTGCACTTCAATGTTAGACAAACAGTGACGATCACAACCAGAACGAGGCCACAGCATAGCAATGGTAGCAGCAGAACTGGATTAAAAAACAATGTTGCAGAAGATGAGAGATGTATAATTGCAAGAGTTTGGGATGTCAGATACTAGTACATCAAAACATGTTTGAACTCGCTGCTTTATGATAATATTGTTTCCGGTTCGCCAGGAAAAGGTGACTTATTCTCCATTATAAGATTACGAGAAAAGTCTCAGGCAATATCGCAAACGAATAGGCTGGTTCTAAACACTCATAATTGAGATCTTAGTATAAATTTTACAAGGCGTATGGTTTAAATTTTAAGATGATTTTATCATAAATTATGGCTTAAAACAAGTTACCATTGTTCTTGATCAGATGATCAATCTGACTCCAAGTATCCCGTGGATCGTCTCCAATAATTGATCGGGTGTGACTGTTATTGTCAGCACATCCTGCACCGCATTCGTCAAGACATCGGCCATCAGGTCCACATATACTGCAGATCTCGCCATACTGCCCGGGACACTCGAGACATATACCGTCGTCACTGCACTGGATACACGGGGGTGGACAGCTTGAATGTGGTTTCGGAAGAACAGAAGACACTTCAGTTCCTTCAGGAAAAGTGAATTGACAGTTCGAGCCAGTGAAACCATCTTCACAACCATGCAGGCATTGCCCAGTTGTAGAGTTGCAAATTCTGTCATCAGGCAGGTTTATTTTCCTACAGTGTTTTGGACAAAGATTGAGGTTAAATGAAGTTGAACTCTCCAAACCTTGACTAATCGGACTAGTTAGGCGATCACAGTCATAGCCACGTTCGCAGTTAGAATCACAGTTCAACCCCCACCAAGAAGACTTGCAACCTTCGATGCATGTTCCATTTATGTAGCATTTCTCATCCAAACAGTTAGAGCACTTATGACGACATGTTTTGCCAAACCTGCCCTCTTCACATCGTGTACATGTACGAGGGTTGGTTCTCAGACAAGCATCACAGGTGTATTCACACCTCTCCCTGCAATATATCCCGGCAAAACCGTCCTTACATCCGATTGTGCAGTTAGATTTGGCGTTGAAAATGTGACAGGTTCCATTTATACAGTTGTTCGGGATACGGCATCCTTTAAAGAAACATATGATTTTTCACTATCCATCGGGGTTATACTGCAATTTTCTTCTGTTATACTCCATCTACTATGTTTGACAAGTAAGCAGGCCTGATCAGACACCATGAAAGACATTGAAAATTAAATGCCTATGATGCATTCACAATACTTAGTTTAGAAAAATAACATAATCATTTCAATATTTGTAAGAATAATTCGTCGTGATGATCAAGTAATAAAAGATGAAACTACAAAAAATTATTCGTGTCTATTTCAATTGTGTTCTTGATCAGAGTTCAAACAGGTCATAGGTTCAATCCAATGGCGTGAATGGTATGTGTCGATAACCTTTTATTCTATGAAGCAATTTTTCTAACAAATGCGAAAAACCAAAGATTAATCAATTCAAGGATTGAAATCATTTGTTCTGAAATACAACATGTGTTTATAATGAATACCGTTGCACGTAATTTCCTACCGTCAAGTGAGATGATGAGGAAGTTTAATACTGAAACAGATTGGCCAGCGGGAAATAGAAGATAATAAACTATACACACTTTTTCTTCTTGCAATTTCCGTGTAAAAAAAGTTCTGCCCAATGAAGTTCGATGATCTGCCATGGCAATGTATTGGAAATTCTCCTTCAGACCATTGTCAGAGGAGGAAAAATTATAATGAAGTCCATACCGATCCTTAAATACCCAATGTTTGTGGTTGTTTGAAACTTTTGTGAGTGTCACATATTTATGGCGGGATTCACGTGCATGTGGCTGCGTTCGTGAGAGACATTTTCGAATAAGTTACACCTTATTTTATCAGCAATATACTACTCTTGGATTTGCCATAACATAATTAAGCTTTCATTTGTAGGGGGTGGGGGGGGGGGGGGGAGAGGTGGTGGATAAACCTTTTTTGATGTGTATTTAGATATTTACAGTCTGTGTGTTAGACCATACAGAACGCGAAAAAAAAGGTCTACAATTGACTATGTGATTGTACACGCCAATTTTCTAAAGTGCACAACTTTTATATAATGATTATGGAATACAAATATCTCGCTATGTCTCGAGGTTGATACCAAGCTTTTCCTGACCTGTTTTTGCTTCACTATGTTGTGTTCAACCGTAGTTGCAGTAACTACTGTATCCCTCTTGAATCTCATTTTAAGTGCTGAACTTTGTCCTCTGTATGCTACTACTAAATATTTAGGTAAATTATCGAGCACAATTCACCACAGCCACGGTTATATGAACTAAGCCAGCAAAGATAACGAAGATCACACCTACCATATGAGGATGCTATCAATCCGATGTAAACCACAAGCCTCTTCATCTCGTTCATTGTATCAGCATATAAATCTCCAACCTGTTCTATTGATTTGTTTGTTATATGTGGTGTAGTCTCATTTGAATATTACATCTGTCGAGGCCCGCCCTATAACACGTGTCAATTCGTAATCTGACCTTCGGTTTCGATGTCCTGCATAGTCAATTGCCTAACTTAAGTTTGGTTTGTCGACTGATGTATGTTTAACATCCAGTAATTTGAATGAATACAAATGTTAACAGGGACAGATTTTATTTAGGGCTGTGTTTATGCTATAAATGTTGATTCATTATCGGGTTTTTTTACAAATTAAATGTTTTCCTCATCACCTTACTTAAATACGTTGAATAATTACAACCTTATAAAATTAGATAAACATGGCAATAATACAGAATAGCCAGAAACCACCTCTTTACTGATATTTTATTTTATTATTAATATAATACATGGATATGTTTTTCATTTCATATTTTTGCATTATATGTGTAAAATTGCATATATCTTTAATTCACCATTCTTATTTCACATAAATGGTATTTATTTGCCTTGTGATGGTTTGTCGTTAAAAATGTATCGACATATGTATAATTGCTTGTATGAATGAAATGCCCAAACGGCGCTAAACAATAACTCACTCATTGTATGAATAAAATAAGCCATAATCAACCAATTTCTCGACAAATATTTATTGTAATTTGGTATTTATTATAACGTAATCTGTAGACCGAATATTGTTGCAAAATGCAGTCAATCTTAAAGGATAATGAAACTGCCATCGACAAATTAAATTGTTTTAATAAGTTGAATTCAAGATTTGAATGCTGCTATGAATGAAGTTTCCATTTTGACAAATCGATGTAATAAAAGAACAATCAGACGGGGAGAAGGAAATGGAAACTAAATTCGGATGATTCATCGCCTGTACATTTATAACATGTTTGCATAAAGCAGCCCACCTCCTCTTCAATGTGAAATGGTGTTCTGACACGGGGCTTGGTTATTCTCATGCTGAACAGTGATCTATTTTTATCTTAGAGTACTATAAAACCTTGAAATACATATACGGCTAGTTAAGTTAAGACTGCTTAATTAGCTACTTTCAATCGTCATTTATCCATTTGTTTCCTTATAATTAATGACAATAAGTTACACGAGTTTACCCTATATGACAAGTTTGTCCTCTCACAATTTCATATTCAATATGACTACATTTAACGAGTATCTTTAACCGTCTCTTGAACTTTGATCTGGATAAACACAATTATTTCATTAAATTTACGTTTTCTATTTTCGGAAAGTATATCTTTTGTTAAGCACCTCGCTGTTTTTGTCAGATTACGGTATTGAAAGTTGTCTAGAAAAGAACTGAAAACTTCCTTCCGTTTTGACATAGGCACAAGGTTATATCTTCGCATATGGATTTTGACAGTTTGGGAGTTGTCAGTATCAAAGGTATAAACACTGATATTGCAGATGGGGAGGTTTTCTGACAAGCAAGTCTGAGGTAGTGTACTTAAATTAATACGTTTCAGACTAGTGGTATTAGCGATACACGGATCATTGTTTCAATGTCTTGAGGAGTTGCCTCTCTTGAAATGAATGCGCACAACTCACAAAAACTTAGTAAACTTAATACGCTATCCTTGATTCGTTAAAGCCCCTAGTAGAACTGGAGTTGAAGCAGGTGTATCGGCGTACAGACAGGAAACAGTCAGTATTCCCCTGAGTAGCTTCAATTAAAAATTAATTTATAAGATTCGAATCTATTTCAATTTTGTTTATATAGTGATCAAATTCACTATGCTGTAATTGAATTTCTTTTAAAATCAGGTTTATTTTCCTACAAATCACTTTGAGATATATTATATTTTTAATCAATTAAATACAAGGTCAAGGGAAGCTTTCGCCCTCATGCTTCGGGTTTGACATTCATTTCAAACTGGCGCATCCGGATTGCTTCTGAAGCGTAAGCAATAAGTGGTTGGCCGCTTTTGTCACTTTCGATGGCGTATGCCGAATACTGTGTCGGTTACCAATCAAGCATGGCCTATCTTATTCATGTGTTATTATATGGTAGAGTTTAATTTCTGCCTATAATAATTCATATGACAGTTAGTGTTCATCATAGACATCAGTAGCTGCCGCTGGTACTGTATGCATGACTGAAAACGTAGTCATTATCGCTAGTTCAAAGTTAATCAAATGTAGGTCATCGGTTATACTCGAACAACTCACTTTCACTTTCGTTTTCGTGGATAAAGAAACATTGCCTAAGCTGAACGAGAAAAATACGAATAACTCACTTACTGATCACGTGGACTCTTTTGAGCTTGATTGAATCATACATACAGTACAGTCAGTGTTACAATCCTAATTAATTAACTCGAACTACGTGGCTTTGCCTAATATCGACTCTTATTAACAGGTAGGTAAACTTAGTTGTAATTGTTTGTTTATCTTGGACTTATAAGGCGTCAATTGTTTTGCAGTCAAATGGAATGTGAATTTGACCTTGATTAAACACATTTTGATCAAAAAGATATATGGTAGAAACTGAAACGCAGATGGAAAACCCAAAAGCATCTAGCTTTCGTATAGTATCCCCGAATCTCTTACGGAAAGCGCTGTGGAAACAGTCCTAGCATACAGTCTTTAGAAGTTTTCAAATGGCGTGTCAGTACATGTAGGTGATATTGAAACTAAGTCGAGTGTGTAAGGGTCGAATAGAACACAGACGAAGGTTGCTATTCGAGATGGCCAGCTTATTTATTACATATACTATAAAACAAAAAACCCTGAAACAATAAT
Source organism: Phorcus lineatus (assembly GCA_921293015.1). NCBI lineage: Eukaryota > Metazoa > Mollusca > Gastropoda > Trochida > Trochidae > Phorcus > Phorcus lineatus. The sequence continues at coordinate 25,733,579 of OV121083.1, read as the reverse complement.
AACAATACTTGATACTTGATAAGTTACTATTGACTGTGAACCAATAATTTAACTTCATATATTGAAAAGATAATGAATTATACATTTAAACAAGATTACAGATAAGAATTACATGTCATACGATTGAACATAATATGGTACAACAAATGCACTGCATATTTTCTTATTAAGCAAATCGTAAATACATTACACATATGAGATACATCTATGCCACATGCATAGAAGACATATATACAATAAAAGATAATCTAAAAGATTAGATAGCAATAAAAGAGAACTCATCAAGAGTGTTGTCATGGGTTTGTACACCAGACGTCACACCAGGTCATCATCATAAACAACTGCATTTATACAGTACTTACTATACAATGCTGGCAAGTTGATAATGTAGAATACTAAAACACTACTAGAATACTACAGGACTAAACATAATCTTTCATTTACTCATCTAAGCAACCATGTATACGTCATAACACACATCACAAGGTATATAGTCATACATTCAATCAAACACACATTGCATTTAATACTAACATACATTCAACAAAACACACATAACTTGAAGTTTCACATTTTTACCTTTTATACAACACACCTGTTTAACTTAACTTAAGGTAAAGATTAAATTTTAACATTATGTAAGTTAATGATTCAGATAATTGTGATATTATAACACCTGTACTGTGTTCATACACAAATTTATCCACAAACACAAAGAATAAAATACCATTTAAATCATTGTACTTAATTTTCGCAGAGAACATCAACATAAAACCTATCATAACCCAAAATACATGATATGAATGCCAAAGAAATGAACATATTATACATCGATGTTATTCATAAAATATGTAAGATAAGCCATAAAACCTGACCTTGAGAAATGATTAAAGAACCCAATCCAAATGCTCCAAATGAATATAAAAAAATCAAATATAAGAAGAAACAAATGCAAAAGACAACGTCTCAGCACCTCATAATAAAAATCTGAGGAGTAACCTCTGAAATTATATCTAAAATTTATATCCAGAAAGAGAGACGAGCATGAAGCAAGAGAGAGGAGAAGGGCATGAATAAGTAAAAACAACAAGGTATATATATCCATTTGTTTACAAACAATTGAATATGTGATAATTCTACTCTACCCGAGTGAAGACTTGATCTCATTTTCAAGGTCACCACGACTCTTTGACCACTCTATAATACATTGTCAACGCAATATCTCGTAAAGCTTAGCACCTAGAGTGTTCATATTTGGTGACAGCCTTCAGTGGAGGAAGACTCAGACACCAGTTGACATTGGTGACCTTGATCTCATGTTCAAGGTCACCACGACACTTTGACCACTGTGTAAAACTTTGTTAACGCGATATTTCGTAAAGCTTAGCACCTAGAGTTTTTATATATGACGACAGCCTTCAACGGCAAATGGCACCAGTAGACTTTGGTGACCTTGACTTCATTTCAAAGGCCACCGAGACTGTCATCACTTTGTAATACAATGTTAACACGATATCTCGTAAAGCATAGCACCTAGAGTGTTCATATTTGGTGACAGCCTTCAACGGAGAAAGATTCAGATATCAAAAGATAAATAATATTAATTATACCAAATATCTCATAACGGCGATGGGACCTTGCCATGTTAGTGGCAAACACTTATATATATAAGTATTTATCACATTGGCAGTACCACCCATGGCTTGCTAGTTACAAGATAGGATCTATGATTTTACGCCCCAAAAATACTGTTTTGTAAAGCAGATGAATTGTTGGACATGGGATTTCTCTGAGACACACCTCAAAAGCGTTCTTGTAACCGTATAGGTTAGTTATGAGGTTGGGAGTACTTTCTTCTTCCTCAATATCTGTTTTCAATCTTCCCATAAGTTGTAATTAAGATACGTGTTTTATAAGAAAAAAAACGTTTTGATAGCAAAATCAACTCTGACACACACTACCCAAATCTTACTAAAAGTATTGAGCCGTCAATACATCTAAAAAATAACTGATCATGTAGGTATGTTCAGCTGACCTTTGATAGATTTTAAGCCCACCATTAAATGAGGACAGGAAGTCAGTTTTCAACCAATTAAAGGTTAGTTCCTTTGGCATCTTGGTTAATGTCAAATGCTGACGTTTACCCTACATTTGTCTTCATTTATCCTTAAAAACTTATTTTGTAATTGATAAGCCTAATTTGTTGATTCACTTATGCACAAGTGAACAAAAAAACAAATATTCCGTCAACAATTTCCCCACAGAATTGATGTTGTCATATTTTTCAACACAATTCACTGGATACATCGGTGACAATCGGATATGGTTATATATGATATGATATGATATCGATTCACGGTGCTAGGCCAGGTCTCTTATGATTGGAAGAGGTGTGTAATTTTCTAGTTGTAACATCGGACTTCGGGACGTATTATACTACTGCTGCTATTGTAGCTTACAGCTAGACTGACACTACCCTGAAAGTTTGTAATTAGAAACACCTGTAAAGTCTACAATCTGTGTGTCTTTTAAGTCACTATCATCAATTTGAATAATTGATATTTTAACATCACTTTATAGTTCTGTCATACAAAATCTGTGATGCCAATGGTGTTTGTTAGTTCAAACGGTAATTTTCAAAGTGGAAAAAGATCGTTCAAATAATGCCTAATATTTACATGAAATGTTTTCCGATCACAATGTGCTTAATGTCATCTTCATTACATTATCTAGCGGCAAAGAAGTTAACCTACCCTTGAAATGTCTACATAGGCGCAGGAATCTTTGTATTACCTTAGTAGTAAGATTACCCTGGAGTATGCAAGCATATGATCATTTGCGTAAGAACAGGCTTGCATAGTAAAATTAAACTATCAATAACGTGTTATGTCCCTTCTGTCGTTTTCAAGGGCAGCATCCGGCATTGACATACTGTTTTCTTTCATGCAAAACAGTTATATGTGTTTAATATTTCAAACAGTGTATTACTTGTGTTATCCATGTATCAAAAGACATAGTAAAAAATATGGACCCAAGCATGTGCAATGGGATTCATATATTTACTATAATCTGGCAAATGTAGTCGATCAACAGCCTGTCTGTAAGACTTCTTCCACTATCAGGGCTCTGTGGTACATTGTCATCTTGCACAATGAAATTGTTTTCAAAGACCATGTGAGCATCACGTGACAACGTTTTTCGAACATGTTGCACAATTTTCAATGTATTAATCATTTACAGGATGACTTATTTGTTACAGTTAATCGACTGTTAGCAGTTCTGAATTGATAATCCCGAATGTTTATTCTTATATATAATTTTTAACATGTTTTTACATTTAAGAGTATCATCGAGAAAAAGGATGTTCTGGCACGCCTGGCTTTTACTGGTTATCGCTGCTACATGTAAGTCTGTGATGAAAATTGACTAAATCTGAAAGTGTACAATGAAGCAATAACTATGCATGGATATTCATTAGTAGATATAGTGCCTAATTCACCCACATGAAATATACATTTTCAATTACATGTTGAGTGAAGAAAAGCTTTGAAAATGCTTATATTGAATATCATTAAAGTAAACTTAAAGTTGAATTTCAGCCTTATTAAGATTAATTGTTATCTCATCTGGTCTAAAAAGCAAGATGATCTCAGGTCATGGCATGGCTTTTGTATATTCATTGACTCAAGAAATCTAATATAGTGTATACAGATTCCTTCACTTAAAAAGTTTTTATATACAGATTTGGTGATCCCGTGAGCCCTTAAGTGATGGGGATTATAGTTTATAGATTTCTTGACCTAGAGATTCCTTATAACAGCCACTGGGGCCTATTTGTATCGTTTTCTCCAGATGCAAAAAATCTGGTGTTCAAACTCATTTTGCTGTCTTGTGATGTCTCTGAAGGGCTTGATAAATAGCCTTATGAGCAACAGAGCCAATAACTTCATTTTTAAGATCTATATCTTTTAACATAACTTTTATGACATTGCAAAATTATTCCCAAATTTTAACTGAATTATCTAAGACATAATTTACAAAAGGTCTCGAATTTTCAAGAAGGTTCTGGTAATATTATTATTATTATTATTATTATTATTATTATTATTATCTGCGCAACTCGGACCTCTGCCTTCGTAGTTCTTACATGTGTACGCCGGGCTTGACATGCGCACATCCCTGTTTGGAGGATGCCTTTTCGTTAGAGTTACTTCCCTATATACTGACGGTGCAGTTTTAATATGGCATAATAATAGCATAGCAAAAGACGCAATATTGGTTTATGCCTCTTAAAAAATGTGTCTAGTGTTTTTATTTTGAAAAATAAAGCCTTCTTTATTTTTTTACTCAGAAACTAATAAACTATTCAACAAATTCGTTCGCTAGGTCGTTCTATATCCCGACCTTTCTAAACAACGTCTAGGCTTAGACGTCTATACAACGTCTAGGCTTAGACGTCTTTCTAGTCCCACAGATTAGACTATATTTAGACGTTATCAGACGTCTAGGTGAGACGTCTAATAGACATAGACGTCTATGTGCCTGCTAGGAGAGTTACTTCCCTTTATACTGACGGTGCAGTTTTTTCATTAGGGTGGAAGCGTAAATCGCCATCTTCTCGCCGAACGTGAATTTCAAGCAAGAAGATACTTGGAAATATTATTCATTACTTGATATTTTCAAAATGAGAATTGTAACCGTGAAGGAAAGATTAGACTGAAACTGTTTATATATATGCATAGCAATCCAATAATATCTTGAATATTCAGAAGGTTGCAGTGCAGCCTAATAGTCTTCCTTTTTGCATATCGTACTTAAAGATTAAATGAACCAAGCCGACGTTTTATAATCATAGCCAATCATGAATTTGGGATGCATCCAGTATTTGTATTTGTTTCATTTTGTTATCATAAACTTAAATTCTAATCTGAAAGAAGGTTTCTCTTTAAAAAAAAAAACAATATTCATATCCAATTTCACTGGGGACAGTAGTCAATATGTTTTAAGCTAGTGCTCCTTCTGTGAAATAAACATTAAGAGATAAAGAATAAGTTTGAAATCGTCCTTTGTAATACAATTGTTGTAACACCAGTGTGATGACATCGTACTGTTATGAAGAAGACGTCATATCAGCTTGTGATGATGAAAAAATTAAGTTGGAAAATGTTGTTTTTTTTCAAGAAAAGACAAGATTAAATCTTGACCTCATTTAATTATTCGATATTTTGATGAAATTGCAGGCACTGAGGGTGACCAAAGTTTTCGGACCAACTGCATCGACGAGCCCAACGATAAGACTGCTTGTATTCGAGGTTGCAAGCCAGGATACCGTGGGTCTTTCTGTAACGAAACATGTTCAGAGCATTGTGGTGGAGCCTGCAGTCAGGACACAGGACACTGTCTGACAGGATGCAAACCCAACTGGTTCACGTCCAACTGCTCCCAGCCCTGCAGCGGAAACTGTGTGGACGACGTGTGTGACAGGAGGAGTGCAGAATGTCTCCGGGCCTGCAAGGACGGATTCTACGGACTGAACTGTAATGAGACCTGCAGCGGAAACTGTACAAAGGGGAAATGTGATATCTATGGTGGATGTGACTGCGAGAAGGGTGTGCTTGATAAGTTCTGTTACATAGATTGTACTGACAACTGTATTGGAGGTGCTTGTGATGTTGACCTCAACGGAACACTGAAGTGTTTGCGGGGATGTAAGGAGGGAAGGACGGGTCCCTTCTGTAATGTATTGTGTCCTTACGATTGTCCGGCTTGTGACGATTCGTGTGTGTCCAGAGTGATGAACAGAAGAGTTAAAAGGGGTATGTAAATCTTCCAACTGTCAATAAGTTTCTTTTTTTCACATATGTCCATGGATCTTTTATATATATATAAGTCGACAGCAAACGTCTTAACATGTTCAGTGTTGATTTTGGGTCAATTGTAAATTATGATGAGTATTTCATTGCATCGATTGAAAGCTAAAGTGAACGCCTCATCCTCATATGCCTTTTAGCAGCTAATTTAAAACGAAATAAGCGTGCTATAGTACCTTTTAAATGACAAGAAGACTGGTTACGAAGACTGGTTACGGTCCAGCCTCTTCTATTGGCTTTTTTAAATCATTAATTGTATACATTTCAAATACTTTTTGAGAATCGTCTTTGTAGTATATGTATTTTGCAATGTCCTACCCAATTCATAATGGCGTGGTAAGGGTGCTACTTCAGGGTGACATAAACCAGTCCCTATTGGCATAAAATTGAGGCCCAATTTTTCATAATAAGATATAATTAGAGACTCATGTTTATGGATCTGGTCTTGTTCCCCCTTCAAATATGGACGTGGCAAGGTGTCTTGCCTTCATGGTCTCAATTATCTTTTGTCCAGAAACCACGAGTGAATGGAATCTAAAAATACCATTTATGTTACATTAAGGCAATGATGTTGAATATCATAATCCTACCTCCGAGGTTTTTGACGTGGCAGGGGTGATGGAGGGTGGTAAAACTTTCTTATTGCCGTTAATTTTAGTTAGGAATGATCTTATAGTGAAGATAATACATTAGATATGTTCATGAACTTCTAGATGCTTGCAAATTCAACTTTTTAGTAGCAAAAATAGCAAAATTATTGAAATCTCTCTTCAAAAGCATCAGCAAAATCCTAAGCTGACCATACTTTGATCTTTAACGTAGACGCACGAAGTCTAAACCTTTCCATGAATAACAGAATGCATAGTAAAGCGATGGAATGACTATGGCCTTTTGCACCTGACACTGTGACTTTAAAGCAGTGACTAGCAGGGTTTTATTTAGAGAAAGTAGCAAGATTCCGGGCATGTTTTTGATTGTTTAATTACTAACATTTTAGCAGTTGACATTTGTGAGTAAGACTGAAAATATGTGAGAATAAGGTTCAAATGATAATATGATGAGATGGCCCCTTTGGTGTTATTTTTAATGATGATGAAATGTTTAATGTTATCATATGGGTCTGGAAAACAGAATTCTCAACCCCAAAACATGTCTATAGCACAATCGAAAAGAAATTACAACCACTGAAGCAATCATCCTTGCGTGATAGTAAATTGGGCAATCAACTGGTAGCCTGACAGCTTGTACTTTCAGGGATCTCTGTTACTGTGTATTTGAGAAGCTGAGTCTTGATACCTTGCCATTTCAGTCAGCTCTGTGGGTTGTGGTATATAATATTGCGATTTCAATGATTGCGTTTAATTTGACTCGCAAATATTTATACAGTAATCTAAATTTGTTTGTTTCAGCTACACCAAATAATTGCCGTGAAGACAGCAATTGTCAGCACGGATACCGTGGTCCAAATTGCAACATCCCATGTCCTGCTTGTCGTTATGGTAGGAATTGCAGCTTGTACTGTGCTGTCGGTTCTTGGGGAGAAGAGTGTCATATACCTTGCCCAAAAAACTGTTCTAGGGCAAGCAATGGAAGGAGTTTCTGTGATCATGAAAGTGGACAATGCGAAAACTGTTTGCAAGGTTATTATGGTTATTTATGTGAACTCAAATGTTCAAGGACATGTAAACAGAATTATTGTTCCATAAATAACGGAAGATGCTCGAGTGGTTGTAAGCATGGTTATTGGGGTCAAAATTGTAAAAACAGATGTGGTAACTGTTTGGACATGAAATGCGAACAGAATGGATCGTGCATCTGTATTGACAAATACTATGGGCCACGATGCGAGGATTCGTGTTCGGAAGGGTGCGATGGAAATTGTAGCATCACCAACGACGGAAACCATATGTGCAACGGAGAATGTAAAGTCGGCTATTCAGGTGATGACTGTATAGGAGGTTGTCCTGAAGGTTGTAGATCAAGTGGTTGCAGACGGAAAGATGGCACTTGTGCAGGTGAGAATGCTTGCCGATAATTTTCAATTTGCAATCATATAGTATCTCGAGTGATGAGAAAGTATGTTTGATTAGTCAAGATAAAGTGAGGCCGTTCCCCATTTAATAATGCCGTGTTTGGTTCAATCATAATTTTTCCTCTGAGGGAGTACACGGGTCTCTACGGTGGCCTTTGTACCAGGGCCCGACTACGTCAAGCAGACGACACTGTAATCATATCCCTCTTGATATATGGTAAACTAGTAAAAGCCACTTGGTGTATGAAATAGTATAGTGCGCTAATATATGATTCATTGATATCATTACAACATCAGATGCCAAGTGCGTAAACTTTGGAATACTCTTCACAATGTCCCCTGCGAATTTTCATCAATAAGGTAGGTAGGAAGGTTGGATTTAAGGGCGACGTTTTGGCCAACAGATGACCTATATGCGCCCGGCATTAAAATGGTTAAAGGATTTTAAAACCCTATTTTATGTTATTTAGTTTCATTATAGTGCCAGATTTCCAAGGAAAATGCAAGCCCCTATGATTTTACGTAAATTTTGCAAACCCGCGCTGTCACTTGTGCGCCGCTCAGCGAATCCGGCTGGCCCATATGCAAAAATGTGAAGTAATAATGGCCCGTCACTCTCGCCCAGGCGTGAAGAACTGCAGTTGGCCGATGTGGGAATTTTACAAATGATAATTGATTTTTGGAAGGTGCATGAAAATAACAAAGAAAGTTAATATGTATTTTTAAATTTCAATGATTTTGGGAATACTTAGTTATCAGAAAACATGTAAGCAACATAATTTCAAATTAAATGCAGACATTCTTCTCAAATTAAGTTTGTTATTCTGAATTTCTGAAATTCTGGGACTCGCCTGAATTTATTTATGATAGAATTGCCAAGAATATTTAACTAAACACTTATACTTATGTACATTTATGGCATATTGCATGTGTTATTTAATCAGAAAACATCAATTCTAAAAAAACCTTCTAATGCAAGAACTCTCTTGTTAATATAAAAACACTATCCTAATTAAAATGTGATAAGGAAATCTGCATGGATTTAGCCTTCTTGTAGGCAGGGAGTAATAGAAAAAAATCCATCTTTTTTGCTCCTTTTTTTTGGGGGGGGGGGGGGGGGGGGTATTGAAGAGATTTAATTTGTAAAATATCTAAAAAATATTTTTTTCTAATATTTTAACACAACATGGAAATTACCTGAACATAACTTCCACTTTTAGAACCTGCAATTATTTTTCCCTGATTAAAGTGTTAGTCTTCAGACTTGAAAACAGAAATATCTTCTCAAATTTGATTCTTTGCAAAACTTTGGACTGAATCACAGAAATTAGATGATGTAGATGTACAATGTAGATGTAGCAATTGATACCCATATTGAAATGTGTATCATCCCAACTGCGGATCGGCCCCATCTTAAGATGGGACGCGGGAATTTAAAACATGTTAATAATATTCATATTTTATAATGATTTGTGTCAGTAAAACATGTTTTTACATAGATTTTTTATATTCTTTTCACACCTACGAAGAAAATTTGATTTGATGTTCATTTACTTCACTTTTTCACTCGGTTTCATTATGTTATCTAGTACGAACGATTTAACACTACTCAAACATTTATTTAAAGTCACATTTGATTACTGATTGAATCTCATTTGTTAAGCGACGTAACAAAATTAGATCAATGTATAGATTTATATTTAGATAATAGTTTTCAGCATTTTTCAAACGACTAATACATGCGTAGATCGAACAGCTGACATCACACAGACATCTCTGTATATTAGTTTCTTAACAAAAAGGTGGTATAAACTATTAACAATTAAAGATATGAAGTTATTCTAATATAGATCCAAGTTTTACAATACTAGTGATAAATTGCTTTTTCAAAAATATATAATTAAAAAACGTACCTGATACAGAGAAATGAATAATCCATGCAAAAACCTCCTATAAAGAGAAATTAAGGTACTCTTCATCGTTACAATGCAGCACTGAATGGACGGAATATGTTTATGTGTCAGCTTGGCGTGACAGAGAACGGATGATTGGACACCAATTTGCCCACCGTAGGAACTGTTAGGCTAAAACAACATATGAAGACACAAAACCACATGTTGTTTTAACAAAGTATTATCTTGTTTATCTACTTGGCGACTTGGTTGATTGTATCAAATGTAAAAGAAATTAAAAGTTCCTATTATCGAAGTCTGGTTCCCCAACATTTTAGCTATTTTCAAATAGTGCCAACCTTAGGGTTTGAATATTCCCTCGTAACTCATATCAATATACTAAAATCTATCTTAACGGCGACAAATCTTTGTCACAGAGTGTTAACGAATTCCTAATAATATATACTTATTATTTCATAAACGATACCAGTCGATTTTTAAAGCTCTTTCCTAAACTTTGTACAAAAAATGTAAGGTAGACAAAGCTTAATATAAATTTGAGTTTAGTAAGAATAATTGCAAATGTATATTTCCACCAATGTACTTGATATCTAAATCGTTTTATGTTTGTTTCAGGAAAAGAATTTATATAAGCATTTGCTGCCTGTTTGCTAATTATTTTTTCTTTTTTTATATATATTCTTAATTTTGTGTAACACGTGTTTTCTTGAAATAAAATGCCGTTTAAATCATAGAAATATACTTACTAACCATAATACGATTACACATATTTCAGATTTTCGTACAATGAAATATCGAATATTTTGCAATAAGCAATGACAGTTTCAATATCAAATCTGTTTATAAATGACAGTTTCTATATCAAATTTGTATAAGCAATAACAATATGAATCATTTAGTCCTCTGAGGATATTACATTAGTACATGTATGTCAACACAAAATAACTCGATAAGTCTTAGTATATCAATAAAACTTCATTGATGTGTATTTACAAACCTAATGCCTTTTTTCGGGGGACATGTTAAGAAGCATATTTAAAGATAACAAAACGATTAGTTAAGTACACAATATAATAACAATATTACACTGAAATGTAATTCTTCCCTCTCACCTACTCATCTCATTTGACTTATGTACGGATCAGTTGATTAACGTATTAGTAGTAAAACAACTTTCATCGAATAACAATACAATAACAATAAACATAATGCCTAGATAAATATGAATGATGATCATTGACTAAGACAACAAACGCTCGGCGTGTACCTTTGTAGTGTTACAAGCATGCTCATGTACAATTGGTACCCATTCTTGTCACTAATTGGAAGGTGACACACAGGTATTGGTGTCATAACCGAACCGGATGTTTACCAAAATCCCTTCTTTCGGATATCCCCCCCCCCCTCCACCCACCCCGCACCCATCTCTGAACGGGTGTAGGTGATTTCGTAGACACTGTGGTTTCGTAGACAAAAATATCGGTGGATTCGTAGACAGATTGACGGTGGTTTCGTAGACACTTGGAAAAATGGTAATATTATAACTTTTAATCAACATTAAACATCATTAATGTTGGGATATTATATTTGTCTCTTAGATTTAACAAAATCTGTAACCAAATTAACATATCGATGCGTTTAGGTGTATATATACGACTGTTGAAATACGATGTTTAATAAAGGAAGCCAATAATTGTTGTTGTTTGTTTTGTTTTGTATTTCTTTGTGAATAAATAAACAAATTAGGTAAGTATGATAATATATAAGATTTACCATCAATCAGCGACGATTGGCAGATTAACAACTCACGGGAAGATGAAAAAGGTGAGTCGCCGACAAAGCAATTTACAATCAAAACATCTCACTATACACTAATACATACTGTACTGAGATGAGTAGGTTAATACTTTTTGTACAAACAAATAAGGTATATAAGATGCAAGTTTATCATTCAATGTCATTCTGCGTTGTATGTACGAATGAAGTCCGACCTCGGCAACATGCTATCCAATGCGACACTTGTGACGAATGGCAGCACCGAATCTGTGACACCGGCATAGATATAGGAACATACAGACAGCTTACGAAAGGACTAGTACAGATGGATTTTCAATGAAGTAGATGCACTCTTCCACCACCATCACCTCCGTCGGCCCTCCTCCTAACATCGATAATGTATAATATAACTGAAAATAATAATAAATTCAAATTTTATAAAGTGTCTACGAAATTACCGTTTAATCTGTCTACGAAATCACCATGTCTACGAAATCACCCCGTCTACGAAAACGTTTTGTCTACGAAATCACTGGTTCCCCTCTGAACTACCAAGCAGGTATGTTTGCCATTTGCATCACGACACTGATCAGATCAGGTTCGATCGGAAATATGAGGAGGCATAACTGGAATTATTTACTGGACATCTTATAAGCATTGACGGAACGCCACTTATAGGTTAGTGTTTGTGAATTATGCTTAAAAAAACATACACTTTTAGATTCTACTATCAAACAGAATAAGTACATTGGAATCTTGCTTAACGGAACGGTTTATGTGTAAGAAATTGAACTGATTACAAGGCATTAGATTAGCATTCTTGGTATTCACTAAGAGTAGGCTTTCCGTGTATAATTGAATATAATTTCTTTTTTTATTTGCTTAACATGCTGTCATAATTAAATATATTTAAGAATATAATGAAATATTTCATAAGATTTTGTATAAGAATTAACTTTTGAAATCGTATTGGGCTATGATGAAAGACTCGTATGCGATGATAGATATATATAGCCAAAAAGTCATGAAAATCAACATAAAATCAAAATATCTTTCGATGTCCTTAAAGCGCTTAACTAAATAATACATGTTATCATGTTATTACTAAATTCAACATTAGAATAAGGATATTATGAACATGTTAAAGTATCTGGGACGTCCCAACTTGGAATTCCAAGTTGGGACGCGTCCCATCTTAAGATGGGACGCGATCCCAAGTTGGGATGATACATATGCATGGTAACAATATCATAATTTAAAACAAATTTACAAATCAAACAAACTTACATGATAAATGTCAAACAAATTTGCCCTATATGTAATTTTTTTTATAGATATTGCTGTTGCTGTCCATTGCCTAGTTTTATCTTTGCTACTAGATCTAGGCATACTAAAAATATGAAAAAAATTCATTCTGCCTGTCTGATTCAGCAGACTCAAACAACAGAAAAAGATAAGAATTGATTAATATTAGCTTATAAACTATTCACCTAATGGCCGTATTTAGAGACAGTTACTGGAACCCCTCTTACAGTAAACGATCAACAATGATGACATATAATAAAATTCATTTGTCATAAACAAATTCATAAAGATATTTCGTCACAAACAGTTAGTAAGACAGTCGGACGTTTCGTCACATATAGATCTAGGCCTAGATTCGAAACAAGCGCAGAAACTAAGACGTCCAAACTTATTTTCAAAACCTTTTCAAAAATGTTTCTGTAAAGCTATGAATTTGCTATGGTTTGTTGTTTTCAATTTGTAGTATAGTTGTACAAAATATAAACCCATAATTAAAGCTTCGGGCTACATGAAATGAAATGCTGATTCGAATACGATTTCACTCGCACGTAATCGGGTAGTGGAATTTTGATTATAAAATGGATCGAATAGAATAAAGATTTTTGTCGAATAAGTTCATAATTAGTTTTTGATAAATTATTTAACATTATATGTTTATTTCTAATGACAGTTACATCAAAATTCGGTTTTATAAACTCACGCCGAAAAACTCTCCCTACCCTTACAGACAGACAGACAGACAATTGTTTATTTCAGTCTCACTTCTGTACAGCAACATATTCAAATACATGGTAGATATACAGATAAAAGTACAGAACCACTCAATATGAGTTATGAGAGACTATAATACAAATCATTTAAAACACAGTATAAAGTAATAGTTTAAGAAAATAGAAGGCGTTTCCTTCTTTGTAATATTAAAAAGCAGGTTTTGGCAAAATAGTAAAACATGTCAGCATTTTGGCATAACAAAAGTTTTTCATAATCTGTTAAAATATGAGCATTAATACAATGGGACGATATAAAAGTAAACAGATTATCTCTAACATCGGTATATATATCACAGTGAAACAATACATGTAGCTCGTCCTCGACACAGTCAGTACAATTATAACATTTTCTTTCATTCACAGGTACATTTTCATAACGCCCAGTTTCAATTCTTATTGGGGCTACACCGCATCTAAACTTGGCCATTGCAGAGCGATAACATCTGGGCATATTAGATGTAACATACAATTCAGGATAAAATTCATGTTTAAAAAGTCTGTAAGTTCTTAACTTATTTGAGCCATTTCGTCCCTCCTCCTTGTTTAAAAGACGTTTCCAATTTATAATATACTCCTCCATGGCTTTACTTTCAACTTGTACAGATAGTTCTCTTATCTAAAATAAAAACAGGGTCTAGAACGTAAGACATACCAAGAGCGTGAAACTTATTCCTTACTCTAAAATTCCAGTTTTTAATATTCAATCCCGCTTTACTCTCAGCCCAATTAAACACAAAACTATTAAGTCTATGTGACATGTTTTTAAAACGTATCCACTGCCTAGCAACACTTCTCCACTGTCGTACGTAAGGCGGTACCCAGCCCATATCCCCATTAATAGCAACATTTGGGGCGTACTTTCCAAGACCAAGGAAAAACCGTATAGCCCTATTCTGTACAGCATTTACAGCAGAAATATCATGGGTACCCCATATAGCTGAACCATACTCTAAAACCGACCATACCATACTATCATACAGCTTGGTATACGTATCATAGTGCATGCCACCAAGTAACTTAAACCTTGATATAAGTAACCCAAGTGCCCTATTAGCGGATTTAGCTGCTATGTTTGCCATTGCTTTAAAATCTAAAAATTCCGTGAGGTAAAGCCCAAGATAAGTATAGCTATTAACAATTTCCAACATTTCAGAACCAACATTAAAAACAAACTGCGTCCTCGCTATGGACGGATTTCTAAAATGTACAATTTTTGATTTTTCAATATTAATTTGTATCTTATTTTTCAAACACCAGGTATGTAAAATATCTAATAGAACATGAAGATCATTTTCATTTTCCGCCAACAGTACAAGATCATCAGCATATGCCAAAGATGCAATCTTCACATTGTCTATATCAACACCGACATTACTATCATTTAGTATGTTGAGGAGATCATTAATGAATAGATTAAATAACACAGGGGACAGTAGACATCCCTGTTTAAGTCCACGATTCACCTCAAACCACGGCGTAAGATGTCCATTTATTCTTACACAGCATTGTACATCTTTGTACAGTGATTTCAAGGCTATTAACATCTTTCCGCCCACGCCCATATCCGTAATTTTGTCCCACAAGATGTCTCGATCAATACTGTCAAATGCTTTTTTAAAGTCAATGAAAGCCACAAAAGTAGGTTTTTTGCTGGTTTTACGAGTTTCTATGATTGAAGTGAGAGTTTGTACTTGATCGACAGTTGATCGTTTCTTGCGAAATCCATTTTGGGAGTCATTAATTATGTCATTTGATTCTGTCCACACTCGCAACCGATTGTTCAAAACGGCGCAATATAGTTTATATATTGAAGTAGTCAGGGTAATAGGACGGTAGGATAGTGGATCCTTAGGGTCCGTTGTCGAATTCTTCGGGATTGGGTTTATGATGCCCTTAGACCATATAGTTGGTATTTTACCAGTCATGAAACACACATTGAAAACGTTATGTAGCGCCGTAGAAATATTATTAGATTTTAATACTTCTATAGGTATATTGTCACATCCTGGCGCCTTGCCCTTATTTGCATTGGCTATAGCTGCCCGAACTTCAAACAAGCTGATCTTATCATTAAACAACACGTGGTTACCTCCATCAGTTGATGTACTGTCACTAATAACACTAGTGTCACAGGAGTCGCCGTTTAAGAGTACACTGTAGTCATGTCGCCATCTCTCAAGTACGTCATCAATGGCGTCAGACACCGTACCGTCATCCATCGTCACCTGCATAGGGACCGTACTTCGTCTCTCAGTCCCAACACCAATTTGTTCTATTCGCTTCCAGAATTCATTATCCTTGGATGTACACAGTTCTTCCAAATCGTTAAGAGTGTTTCTCACAAATGTTCTCTTTGCCTTCTGCACCCGTTTGTCAAAATATTTTTGTTTAACTTTAAAGTCATGTTTAAGTGACAGTTTGTTGGTTCCGGGGAGACACTTACACCATTTCCTCTCCGCCACACATAAGTCATTCCACAGTTTCGTAAGACTGTCATTCCACCAAGGTTTTTTCGTTCTTCGTCGCTTGTTTGAAGAGTAGGAGTTAAGAAGGTAGGATTTACACTCAAGCTTATCGTTCATTTCTTGTTTCAATACACCAATCAGTCGGTCCGAGGCTATGTTAAGGTCAAGCTGCGATTGCTCAGAGTTTTGCAAGCCTTCAATCAACTCCCTCAACTCAGCCTGGCGTTCATCGGAGTTCATGAAGTCATTAGGGATATCTGATGTAACATACTTGGTGACTTTTACCGAATCTACCTGTGCACGCTTGTCACTTGTGATTGGGGTTACATCTATAGTACAAGTCCATTGTAACAAGGAGTGGTCAAGCTTGGTGACCAGATGTCCATCCACTTTATCTATTATACCAGCTTTGGTTATTACATCAGTAGAACGCTGTACTTCAAAACTACTTATTTTTGGCAATGATTCGTGGGGTACAATACAATAGTCCACAACTGATAACCCTTTGGAGGATACACAAGTAAAATCATTCTGTAAACAATTTCTACCATTAAGTATACAATAATTTGCATCAACCAAAAATTCAATAAAACGACGCCCATGAGCGTTACGAGTGTTATCTATTACACTCCTGTCCGGTAGGCTATCAACACCTTCAATGTAGTCCATCATGTCGCCACATCGACTATTAAAATCTCCACATATGTACAATATTTCACCACAGGATTGATAATCTAAGATTTGCGATAATAAAACATCAAAGAAGTCCGAGGCATTAACATGTCTTGTTGAGTGTTCGGGGGGTAGGTAGCATACACAGGCATACACGTTAGATTTGTCCTGTCTGTTACATAGTTGTATCCATAGTATACCTTCGTAGCTATTGTCAATAACGAATAATAATAACGTAGCTATTGTCAATAACGAAGTCCTTACAGGTGGTCATCTCCAGGTTATTTTCTTCCATATTCATGTACTCTTGAATATACACTTGATAGTATGCGTATATTCAAACTTCTTAGTAGCAATAGAGCATCGATTTACAGGATATTAATCAATGTCTACTACCTTTTCCCTTTCTCTCTCTCTCCCGCTCAAAAACACGTCTTGTCATCTACGTGACATGCGCAAACATCTGACATGCGCAAACAATGCGCATGTCAACAACTGCACACTTCCGGGTTCGTCGGGCTACTATTACGTCACTAGTTATTGCGCTCGTTAATGTTCGTTTGTTTCCGGCTTTCCCTCGGAAAGCGTGACATGGCAAGTTTACCATGAGGGACAACTATTTATCTTGGCGATGTCGATGTCGTAAGATGTCAAACATCACGTATGTAATCACAATAGTTTCTAAGTGGGGTTTTAAAATCCTTTAAAGGTTATAAATGGTAATGATAAATAAGATTAAAATGTTATATGGAATCATATTTGCCCGTACTTTGTACAAAATTTAGTATAGCCCTTAGATTGTAGGTGCTTGATCTCGCTGTCACAACGTCTATAAGATCTTCTCCTTCATTATGTCCTTCACACTCAATAAAAAGTTAAATACAGTTTCTGGACAATTGTTTGAACAACTATGACACATGGGAGATACATCCTTGTCTAGAATGTGTTTGTATGCATTTAGGCCACAATGGCCGAGTCGCAACCAAATAAGGATGACTTCATCTCTCGGGTTTCTATGTTGAATCTTATAAAGTTTTTCAACTTTAGGACATAGGTTATACACATGTCTGGCATGACCTTGTATTCCTGATTGAATAGTCTGAACTGCGGCCAAAGAATCAGTAAATACGATCGAAGCTTGGTCATGCTTTTAACACAAAGCAAAGCTTCAAGAATTGCAGTTAATTCTGCTGCAAAAACAGATATATGATCGTGCAGTCTATACATTTCTGATATATCGAGAGATGGTCCATAAAATGTAGCACCAACACGCCATGATAATGGATCTTTCGAAGCATCTGTATAAATATGGTTGAATGTGTCGTTTGTGTCGATGAAGTCTTCTGCAATTGCCTTGATAATGAGTGGGTTCACTTGTTTATCAACAACTGAGGCCAAGTCTTCATTAATTGATGGTTCAGATAGGCACCACAGGCTAGATTTAGGTAAACTGAAAGAAGCATTTAATTTTAAATCTAGAATATTGCACTGTTGGGCTAGTTCCCATGACTCCAGTCGCACATAACATACTCAATGCAATTATTCAACCAATCTTTTGCAGATTGGTAGTTTGTGGAAGATGTAAAAGAAGGATAAGTTTTGAGTGCTGATTTTTGCCGGCAATACTTAAGGGGAGGCTCTGAACATTCTACCTGCATTGCAGCAATTGGAGTTGTTGGAAATGCTCCAGTGCATAGCCTTAGTGCTTTATATTGAACTCGGTCCAGTTTGGATAATTGACTATTTGCTGCGTTCATAATTGCAAGACTGCCAAGGAAAGCCGAGTTTAAACTTGATTGGATAGATCGGCGAACGAAATTGAGGTTTCCAAAACGCCTCCAAAATGCTCAATCATCAGAAAACGGTGATGCATCAACATTGACATCAAATATATCATTGATGATTGTTTGTGTAAAATAAAAAGTCCTTCTGAATTTCACTTCGTTTATTCAAAAGCTCACTGCATAGTTCAAACTAATTTCTAGGTCACTCATTGACCACATGTCCAAGACAAATAATTTCAATAAATCATGTTCCTAACACAGCCAGATTAACTGAAACGAAGAAAAAGGCTATTTTGAGTGAAATTATCATGAAAAACAACAAAATAAAAATACCAAAATTGAAACCTACTGGGAAAAAACAATGAAGTGGTAAATATGAGAACAAAGTTTTGGGTTTCTTTTGATTTACAATGAAAAAAATCCTGAATTTACTTTATAAAAAACTATATTGAAATATGAAAACATTTCAAAGGATTTTGGAATAATAACCAAATTTCTTACCATTATTTTTGGGCATTCTCAAATGTTCAACATGGAGTGTTGACTCCTGCTTTCAGCAAGCATGGTCCAGACATAAAAACAATAAGAGTAACCTGCCCTTGACTTAGAGGAAATTTTAATTTAAATTAAAGATTTTGAAGAAGAACACATTTTTAGAAAACCTTATCAATAAAACTGAGGTGAAAAATATACTTAACCAATTCTATAAAAAGTAACTTTGGCCATTACAATCATGATATTAAAAAGGAATGAACTAATAGCGCTTCATTGAGGTGTTCCATTTTCAATTACGCGTACACCAGACAAATATTGGCCAATGCGAACTGATAGTTCTATTTGAGAGAAAAGAATTAATCCAACTCAACATCAGCCCTTTTACACCAAGACTTTAGAGCTTGTATAAGCGTCCTTGTCTCCAGAGCATGTCATATGCTTTCTCAATATGTAAGAAAACACACTTCATGTACTCCTGATTACCGATAGCCTTTTGAGCCTCTGTTTGAACTCGAATGTGTTGATCTATACATGATATACTTTTTCTAAAGCCTGATTGAAACCTGGTTAGTAGTTGATTTGATTCCATGTGGTAGCTCAGGCGGTTACTCCAGCCTTTCCATTATTTTGCACATATTGGAAGTTAATGCTATAGGTCTATTTGTTTCTGTCCATACTTTGAGAATTTTACCTGAAAGCCAACTTTGATTGATGACATCTTTTACTAACTCTAATGCACTGTCTGGCATATGTTTGAAATATTCGTAGCATAGGTCATCAGCACCAGGAGACGTGTTTTTTCTTTTTTATTGCCTTCTATAATTCTGTTAGTGAGAAGGGGAGGGCATGGATTTAACTTTGCCGTTTCAGTGGCTATTTCAAATTCCTGAGTTACCATATTCACGGATTTCTTGAAGTCAGGGGGGAAGTTATCTAAGTTACTGGTATTTTCAAACTGTTGGGCGAGAAGTTCTGCTTTTTCAGTGTTCAGTGGTTTTTTAGTGTTCCTAACAGCTTCCCCGTTGGCTCCAAAAACTGGACATGTATTTCTGCAAGTTTCACTTATCTGCTTGACTTTAGACCACACTGATGATAGGTGTGTGTTTCTATTAATTGTGGAAATATTAGCTCGCCAACTGGTCCACTTAACCCTGCGAACAAAACTCTGCATGCTGTTTTCGCTAGAAGGGAAGTTCTGCAGTCTTTGTTCTGCAGATTTTTGTCAAGCCCGTTTTTCTTTTTCACATTTCTTTGTCCACCAATATTGGGATACTTTGGGTTGAAATTTACCAGATGTTTTACCAATACAATTAAGGTATATGTCATGCACTTGAGAGGTGAGGTTCAGGTTAGAAATCTCAATATCTTGAGATAAAAGGTCTTGAGAAATTTCAATACTGCACTGTCGTCAAAACTTGCTCCAGTCAGCTGATTTCAACTTCCATCTTGGTAATAGACTTGTATAAGATCTTTATGGACTGAATTGAACTTTAGTATAAACTGGGAAGTGGTCACTACCCAGGATGGCTTCTTCGTAAACATTCCAAACACATTTTGCAGATAAGGAAGATGATTCTAAAGTGAGATCTAGTACAGAATATGTTAAATTTACATGGTTAATACAAGTAGCCTTGCCAGTGTTGAGAACAACTAGATCTGCCTCGTCCAGAAAGGCTTCAAGAAGGCTCAAGTACTGAACCAGCCAGATCCGTCTTTTTGCAACCCCACATCTCATGATGACTTTTGAAATCCCAAAAGACAAGAACTGGGGCCTTTGTGTTTCGGGTCATTTTTGTATAATCACCTAATGCAGCTGATCCGTTGCTATAAAAATTGATGATAGTTAGAGCAAGTTTTTCACCATTTAGAATTTTAACAGCATTAGCTTCGAACTTCAGTTTTGGGAGAAAGTATTCTCTGAACGTGAGCTCTGACTCTACAAAAATGGCACATCCTCCTCTACAAGGTATATTTGTAGTACGGTCAAAAGTAATTTGATCCTTGCAGAAGATGTTATTTCTGTTAATTCTGAACACATATGATATCAGGTAAAGCCTCAAGTGAACCTAGATGTTATTTCAACTGTGGGCCATAAGCTAATAAACTCTCTGCATTCCACTGCAATATACTGAGAAATACAAATGCTGCGTCCATTATGATTTGCGAGTGGAGAATGCCTTGAAAATCTTCCGACACATCAAGCTTTAAATGAGATTTAGCAGCTTCCATTATTTTGCTTATTTGGTTATCTCTATTTGGGGTTTTGAAGCACACAGTCAGCACTTCAAAAAGGAACATGACCAGCTTTTCAGAGCTAATCCCTGTGTTGTTTGATGATGTTGCCTGAGAGGAGGGAGGTGGTGCTTTACTGGATTGAGTTTGCTGCATATTGTCAAGGCTACTGCATTTACAACTCCATGTTGTTCTACCAGATGGAGAACTCTCCTTTTTCTGAGCATTATGTTTTGAATGGTACTGAAAAAAGATTGTGGACTATTCTCAACTACACTTGCATGTGATGGTGCATTTTCTTTGACGATATGTATAGCTTCTTTGTATGGAATCATATGTTCAACATGTACATGCTGAACTTCTACAGGCAAGTCTTATAAGCATCACTGTGGTTACCACAACAGTAAGAACATTTTACATTGTCTTTAGAGGGGCAATCCTGATAGGTGTGATTACCACTGCAACGGCGACATATTTGCGATGTGCTGTTGCAGTTTGAAGCTGTGTGACCAAACCGTTGACATGTATAGCACCTAAGAGCTTGGGGTTCATAGAGCCTTACTTTCATTTCAAGATTCATAGAACATTGCCACTCTCTCAGGGAGAGTTTGAGAGGAGAAAGTTAACAAAACGGAAGTAGTTGGTTCTTTCTATTTTCCTCAAAGAAGACGCTTGGCTGCAATTACCTTCTTAAGTTCTGAGACAATTTCTCCCTCAGGGAGCTCTTTTTCAAAATTGAAAATAGTACTCCTGCTCTCCCTCAAACTTTTCAGAACATGCGTTTTGATGTTCTTGTAAGACAGCCGAGTTAAGCCTAATGCCCTCTGCAGTTGTGCTCTAGATTTGCACCGAAGTACATTGTCACCCCTTTCAAGTTTCTTTAAGCTGTCTATATCACCTAAATTGTTTTGAATATCTTTAGCGAGAGATATGACAGAAATGGACTTGAGGTTTGTGCGATGATCGACAGAGGAGAATACAGCTATCAACTTTGTTTATGGCTCTGAGATATCAGAATGATTGTCATCGTCTAACTTTCGTTTTTGCCTTTTAGAAAGCATGCTTTGAAAGTTATTTGCATATTCGGATTCTGTTGAATATTCAATAACTTCATGCAGGGAACAATACCCGTCCCTATTAATTTCATTGTCCGTATCTGAATGCATACTTAGGAGCGGTAATTTAGATTGATTACGAAACTACTCTTCCACGAAACAGAGTTTTCGTAACAGCAATCAAGATGGCTATCAATCAAGAAGCAGATGTTATGCAAGAGAAAAATGCCTGTCAGCCGTTCAATCAAGGACACAAGCAGACTCAAGCGCCCCTAGTTTGTAGGTTAACTAGGTCAGGTGTAGGGGGAAAACCACCCATAATATTGATATTTACATTATTTGTACTCAAATAACCTACTCTTGAAGAAAAAAACAATAAAACGTACTAAAGCCTGTTAGATTAAAAGTTATGAAACATTGAATGTTTGGTAACACTGAATTTTGAAAACAGTCCAATTGAGCGAAAGCAAATAAATTTGAATATGAAATAAAAAAGAGTAACCTTAACTCTCTCCTGTTTGGCTGAAATATGAAATTATCAGTTAAAATCTGGAATTGCGAGCCGATTTCCTCAAAGCAAGAGTGAAATTTGGGCTGCAAGATAAATTCTTCTAATCTAACCAAGCCAAATTCTACACTTATGTGAAGATTTTCACATGATGTCCTTCTTGAATTGAATTTACGAAAGGTTGCTACAAGTCGAACAATTGTTTATGTAAATTCATGTGATCTAAAATAAAACAATTGAAAAATTCTTGCTGCATCCCGTTGTTCCATTAAATCAAAATTTTAAGACAATTGCCGTCTAGGTGTCAGTCTCCTGAAGCATGGCTCTGTTAAATTGTTTTGCTTTCACTTCATGCGTGTTTCGATGGTGAGTTTGATAGGCAACCTCAATCTAAATAAGTATAAGTGAATGTCAAAAGTTTTAATCCATTGTTGACGCCACTGGTTGTGGTGAGAGGGATATGACTGGCCAACGTTTCATTGATGAGGTACTGAGACCTATCGTCGTTCCTTTCATCAAACAACAGCCAAGAAGATTGATAGTGCAATACGACAATGTAAGACCTCACACTGCTCGAATTGTTAGAGACTACCTCTAAAATGATAACGTCACTGTTTTGGCATGCCCTGCCAACTCACCAGTTATTAACCCCATTTAACACCTTTGGGATCATCGTGACCGCCATCGGAGACAGCTGGTGCGACATCCAAACAACCAGCAGGAGCTTGAGCAAGTTCTGCTAAACATATGGAAATGGATCCCTGCAGACGTCATCCGAGACCTGACGACTTCAAGAGGAGGCGTGTACTTGCTTGAATTGATGCCTAGGGTGGTCACACTCGCAGATGACAGATCATGTTTCATCATCCTCAGACCAGAAACCTTTACCTCCCGCAGAGTCAAGGAACTTCCCGACTAACACTGAGTAGCAGACAGTAATAATACTATATAAATGATAATAATAATAATAATAAATATACAACCTGTCTACCGGTACATGTCATTATAAATCTATCAGACAAAGTCACTTTGCTTGAATAAGAGAAACAAGAATCAATGCATGTAACTGAAGCGTTACATATTGAAAATATTGCAAACAGTGCAGTCAAAACATCTGAAAAAACGTTAACAAACAACATTCCAGGATCTTCAGGTAGATCATTACCATTGGAGAAGATGTATTCCGTCATAAGTCCTCTCATGTTAACCACAAGCCATGTCCGTCAACACTGCGGGAGATTCCTGATCTAACATCTCCATATTGTATGAAACCGACTGACAAACTTATCTTAACACCATCAACATACTCGACGGCACAGCACTAACCTAATTTCGAGACTCGAGAACGAGTCTCACCAAAGGTGGTGACAGGGTAAACTGTTGACATTTGTAATGACTATTGTGATGCTTCATTAATGCACAGTGAGGGGGACAGCCCCTGTCTCCTGACTTTACATTATACAACAGTTGAAATGACATCCTTTCTGTAATTTTAATGTAATTAAACTCTATTCTCCATCATGCTTTAAAAAATGCTCGTCCATATCGTATACGAGTGCTGTAGTATACGAAAGCTACAGAACGACACACTAACCCACTGCTCTTGCTGCCGGTTTGTTTAAGTTGTGATGAAAACCTCCCACAAAAAATAAAGAAAAAAAACAGACTGTCTTCTTGTTTATCATAATTTGTAACCGTTTTTTTAAAATTTGTGTTAGTGTCCTTTATTATTATTATTATTATTATTATTATTATTATTATTATTATTATTATTATTACATATTGTTATATCAAAAAAAATTCTTCTTGAAATGCAAAACCATTCCGTTGTTTTTCCTAATCTACTTTTATTTGAACTCTAATCACTATTTGCAAGTCATACTACGCGTTGTGGACCCAAAAGAATGTTTATCTCTTTTTGGCTCATTCCTAGGTATTATGTATCTGTTGAATTCGTTATTTAAGCACATTTGGAAAATCAGCTATGAGGTTAAATTCAGCTGCAAAAACGAACAAGAAAATGAATTGATAAGTTAAACGCATTCTCCCCCAACAGAGGTATCTCAGTCATAAAACCTAAACAACCTCTGTCTTAATACGACAGTTTCTCCGGCTCCCAGCAGTTTCACCAGCGGGACAATATAATGAAAACAACAAAACAATGAATGTATGAATAACATATTTGTTGTCACACAGGCCTGTGCAATGAAACTGTCGCAAAATGAGACGTTTGTGTTCTGTAAAGACCACTCAAAGTGCAAGGTGCATATTCAAATAAAGTTTAGCTTTTGGAAAGCTTACGGAAATAACTTTTGAATGTGAATGAAAACTTTTGAAACAGCATCGCGTCTACATTTCATTTCGTTACCAAGTGTAGGAAAACGGGGATAAAATAACGTAACTGGGGGTTAGGGTTTTCAATTAGGATAGAAATAGTAACAGTACGAACCTAGTGGAGGGGGATAATTGGTTCACCGGTTAGTCTTGTAGCCCATTGTTTCACTTTCTGCGGTACGAGATAACTTCTTTCTGGGAAATGTGTGCGGCGTTGCGCTTGTTATGTATTAGTAGGCACTGATTGGCGGAGACGTCTGCTGTCAGTGGCTGAACTCTGACCCGTGTCAGACGTCGTCTCAGAGCAGTATATAAGTGACCTGGCTTCTCGGGTTCAGTTGTCTCACTCTCGGGGTTCCGAGCAACCAGACAGGTAGCATTCCATCGTCCCGACAGGTCCTGTCTCAGGATCCACCCACCCCTTTAGCATGTTAGGTTGATTACGGGATTTTTTTGGTACTTAGTTTATTGTTAAGGCGGGTTGGGGGAGAATTAGTATAGGAAATAGATTAGGAGTTAGTTATTAGTTATGGGATAATTATAATCTTGTAGGATTCTTAATAAAGGGAGGCATGGGGGGTATTAAATAAAGGTTTACAGACTGTCATGCACCGTACGGCTGTACAGGTGTGCGATTAACGAGTTGGTGCTATCTTCACGCTGTTGAGTTTTTGTTTCATTTTTCTACCGTTCTGATAATAAAATATTGTTGTTTTTCACTTGTTTCTTTTGTCTTTTTCTCCGATACTTTGTGCCCGATGCTCGGACTGGAGCTGAGTTAATTCATTTGTAAGCATATCAACCTCCCACTCTGAAGATCACATCACACAACGCAAAGTCCACATAAAGGTTGATATTTCTCCATCTTGCTTCTCAATTCAATATAAGAAAAAACTCTGCTGTCACTGGGCGTCTGAAACGCGCCTATTACACCAAGAAACCTTCAAATTAAGACAGAGGTTGTATAGGATTTTATGACGGAGCTACCTCTGTTGGGAGAGAATGAGTTAAACGATACATAAACTCTTGTAAGATTACGATTTTTTTTAAATCTGTGATTTACGTCGCTGATTTTCAAACGGGACTTTTCTGTCTTGGAGACGCGGTGAATAGGATGGGTTTAGTTTGTTTCCAAATCCACCTACATTTATAACGCTTGATAGTACTTAAAAATAATATCAGAACACAAGATGCAAATCACTTTTGACACTGCTACAGAGTGAAACTATATTTATCAGTATAATGGGGAATTGGCTTTTGATATACCATAAATACATTGTTTTACAATTAAGTTCTTTGGCAGTTATCTATTAACTATGATTTGCACTATATACTGTGGTTACATGTTCTGGCACAAGATGCGAAGTCGTCTTAATCGAATAGATTAAATGATAACTCTTTTTCAGATTCCGGAATATCAACCCAATCTTCAAACCTTGTTTCTACTCTTGGAGGAATTGCAATTATTATATCCCTCGTCGCTCTTACCCTGTTCATAATCATAGTCATAATCATAATCATCGTCATTTTACGGAGAAAGAAAATGTTGTGCTGGTAAGTTTCAGATATTCAGATATATGCATTTATTTCATTAATCTTCTTCATTATTAGTAATTTTTGGTCTAATGTTTTCTTCCTCTGAATAAAAACATTCATGCCAGAAGGCTGAATATCTAATTGTTCTAGTTTAAACAAAAATTACGAACAAAGCGAGAAATAATGAACGTACATCCCTTGATATTGTAATATCAGTGTGAAATGCATTGAAATGATATTTCAAAAATTCCATTATAACATATCAATTTGCCAGAAAATGCCTGTTTTGTATATTTAATGGTTTGTGGTCATATTTTACAGGAAGCCACAAAGCTCTATACCATCAGGACAGCGTCATGAAAGTAAGTAATCTTATCGAAATAGAAGATGAATATCATTTTGTTTTAATTTGCCCTGTCTACAATTTTCTAAGGAAGTTATACATAAAAAGTTATTTCCTTGTCCATTCAAACCTTTTCAAGTTCGTTGAATTGTTGAATAACACAAATCATACAGTGCTGCAAAATCTGTCCATGTTTGTTTACTATGCAATGTTATTTAGATCAGAATTTATCAAGAAACATGATGTAAATTACACTTAATTGTTGTCAATTTAAGGTTTAGTATCCAAGCGTGTACATTTTAATACATGCAAGTATTGTACTACAGGCCTGTGGCCTTTCAGTACAGGAAATAAATTGAAAGTAAGTACAGTTTGATGAAAATTGATCGTGTTCCATATAATAAGAGTTTCAAATATTGAATCAGGATACGATCTTGTTTGAATAAGGGGTTTTCACACCGCCTCTTAATAACCCGCTTAAAATGAGCTAACGTCAGAACATGCAATTAACGGGGCTGTGGTCAGATCGTTGTGGAGAGGAAACCTCTTGATTGAACAAGTCCGTAATTACTTTTTTCATTCTTTCAATCGTTTGAACTCGGTCGATTTTAATCAGACTGAATGTACTTGCAAATACAATGTTTGGTTCGTTACTTTAAACTACATTCAAGTGATTATATCTAGAAATAAAAACTCAAAGTAGTCAAAATCTTTGATGAAACTGTTTGTAATAATAAGTCTTCATTGGGCCCCTTATAAAAGCCCACTCTTTCGAACTCTTAAACATCCGGTAAAGTAGGTGATTTTATATAACTCGTTCCCCTACGAAAAATGCTCCTGTAGCTTTACCCGTGCAATTCTTTGATTGAGTGGGTGCATAAAAAATTGTGGTTCCCTCTCTAAAGATAGCACGCAAGTCAAAGAAAGCATCTCATATATCCAAGAAGTTGCCAACTAGAGGCAGTCCCCTTTTCCGGTACCTTGGGATATTTTAAAACTTCTGAATTATTGTTGTATTGTAGTTTTGCAGTGCAACATGCAACCTGCGTGATCATAAACAAACAAAGCTATATCAAAATATCATGTATTTCTAATGCAACCTGTCCTTTGTATCTTTAAAAAAAATTGCACGGGTCATAAAGAACTAGTTATAACAAAGTCCTAAACATGTTACACTATTGAAATGTTTGTTTTCCAATCATTTCCATTTATTTCAATCTCAGTGCTTGAATTCTGCTTTTAAGTATATCAACTGTACTTAAAAGTGTTATAAGAAATTGTTAATATTTGATTCTTCGATTTACATGTGTATTTTGATTTATTGGAGATATTTTGGATGTCATCTTTTAAAGTTACCTGTGACAAATTTTACCATTAGATGTTTTATTACACAGGTACTGTGGATCATGTCACTGATGGAGGAATAAACTCAGAATCCACCCCCGTAAGACGTTTGGTTACATAAGTGTGTATTTTTGATGAAATAAATATTAATTGTATATTTATGATATAGTCAATTGGAGTTGGTTTGGTTTTAAGCGATATCTCCTGTACATATAGTGATGATGTACATGTAGTCATTCTCAAACATATACTCATTCACTTTTCATTGACTTTATAGCATCGATAGATCATGCATTTCATTCTCAATGATTTGCCATTCCTTGACTTGCCATTATACTTCTCTTCATATGATATGCAGATGCTTGCGGCATCAACAGCCGCATCAACAGCCGTTGGAGAAGATACTGCCACGGAAAGTACGCCACGGAGGGGAGGTGGACCACCTCAGGATCATGAAACGGCTGAGAACGATCCTTTAGAAAGCAGAAATGGTAGCCTGAATATTTTAAGCCCCTGAAACATAGATTCCTGGAGTATATCGTATATTGTCAATCCTAGATAATATTACCTTTTATTTGTGTAGAAGCATACGAACGCTTCATATTCCTCGCCAAATTGTTTACATTTTATCTTGATACAATAATGACAATGTTGAACAAAGTATTTATCCGACTGGATAGAAATTCCTCAAAAGATACTCCGACTCTCTGTGGCTCTGTCTGTCTGTCTGTCTGTCTGTCTGTCTGTCTGTCTGTCTCTCTCTCTCTCTCTCTCTCTCTCTCTCTCTCTCTCTCTCTCTCTCTCTCTCTCTCTCTCTCTCTCTCTCTCTCTCTCTCTCTCTCTCTCTCTCTCTCTCTCATGAAAGAGACCCATTGCGATATTCTAAACCTTCTGATATATTTTTTTGTTTAATGAAGTTAATATTGCCATGTAAGCTGTATCATCATTTTTTAACATGGGCCAATGCCCTACTAACTGAGAATAACTTCTTTCTTTCTGCTTGTTACTTTTTACCTTATGATACAGATATAAAGGAGCAGTGAACTGAGCCACTCGTTAACATTTCACAACACTGGTTACAAAAGTGTTATAAGAAATGTATAACTGGTTCATTTAAAGAAAATGTATATAGTGATGAATCGGAGACCTATGGAATGTCATTTTATGAAGATTCTTGTCAAGAATTTCGAGTGATAAGTTTTTTTCACAGTTACTGAGGATCATCCCCCTGATGCACCTGACGCAGGAATACCGATGGAATCAACTCAAGTAAGGCTTAATGTTATATAAGTGTGTATTGTTGGAGAAGGAGTTGTTAGGGACGAAGTCAATTGGTATTGGTAGTTAGAAGCAATATCGCAAACAATAATAATTGATAATGTACATATAGTCATATTCAAACTTATTCTCATTCATATTTCAAGGAGTCCATGCCATCGATAGATCTTGCATTTCATTCTCAATGATCGGATAGTTTTTCCATTCCTTAACTTTGCCATTGTAGATCTCTTCATCTGATCTGCCGATGCCTGTGGTATCAACAGCCGGTTCGTTAGTTGCTGAAGAAACTGCCGTTGAAAGCACGCCACGGAGTGAAGGTGGACCACCTCAGGATCATGAAACAATTGAGCACAATACTGTGCAAAACAGAAATAGTAAGATATTGTTAGCCTGAAGCAGTTTGAGCCACTGAAACATAGATTCTGGGAGAATATAGTTTATTTGCAATCTTAGTTGATATTTTTATACTTTTGTGTTGAAGAATACTAACGCTTCATATTCCTCTCTTAAATATAAACATAGTACCTTGATCAATGAGAACATTGTTGAACAAAAGTTTGAACCTTACTGGTAAGTATGTCCATGGGACATAGTCCGTCTCCCGATTTGTTTATCTATCTCTCATCAGTATTCATAACTTTTTCAGAAGAAGAACTTCATACCTACTTATCATATACTACCAAACCTTTGCATGTTCATTCTATCAATGTATTTAATTATAAACATAT
Source organism: Phorcus lineatus (assembly GCA_921293015.1). Lineage (NCBI taxonomy): Eukaryota > Metazoa > Mollusca > Gastropoda > Trochida > Trochidae > Phorcus > Phorcus lineatus. Next base: position 25,703,136 of record OV121083.1, on the reverse strand, counting down.
TAATAACCCTAAATCTAGAGACGAAATTCTGCAACTAAGAGATGATTTTGACTTCCATGACCCATGGCGACAAATGTACCCCTGTGACCGTCGATACACCTGGCGCCAGCCCAGCCCACTAAAACAAACGCGTCTAACCTACCTTCTCATATCCCATGACATGTTACCATCTATTACAGAATCAGCAATAGAGAAAGGTCTCAAAACAGACCATTCTATAATATCTATGACTCTCAGACTTCCCACGCGGAAAAGGCTTTTTGAAGTTTAAGAACTCACAATTAAGAGATAAAAAAATATGTTAGTAAAGTTAAAAACATTATATCTGAGACGGATGCTCTTTAGAAAATTTACACGACTTCGGATGAATACAACATTGATGATCAACATCTTTTCGAAACTGTCCTGTTGTTGATAAGACGAGAAACCATTAAGTATTCTTCATTTCTAAAAAGGAGTGAATTAAGAAAGAAAAACACCTCTCTAATGCTCTACATGATAAAGAAATTGAACTTGATGAATCTGAAAATGAAACTAAGGAAACATTACTGAATAGACACTATTCGACTAGAACTTGAACAATTATACAAAACTAAAACCCGAGGCTCAATTTTAAGATCCAAGGCCCAACGGTTAGACCAAGGAGAAAAATCCAGTTCTTTCTTTGTGAGTTATAGAAAGTAGACATTTTCTCAATAAATCTTTTTCAAGACTAGAAGATTCCACAAGAGGTATTCTGACTCGCAAACTGATATTCAAAAAGAACTTAAATCACTCTACCAAAAGCTTTACAATAAACATGACGTCTCAGACATTGACTTATAAGATCTGCTACAACATTACTCCTAGACTTAATAATGAAATAGCATCAAACTAGAAGGGGAACTTAGTAAAAATTAACTTCTTGCTTCACTTAAATGTTTGCAAACTGATAAGAGCCCTGATGCACATGGTTTCACTGCTGAGTTTCTTAAATTCTTTATTATAGACTTGGGTAAATACCTTATTCGTTCTCTGAACTATGGATACAAACACGGAGATCTGTCAGTATCACAAAAACAAGGACCAAAAGGGAAATAAGCCCAAACAACTGATCAAAAACTAGCGCCCAATTTCAGTCTTATCAGTATTCTATAAAGTTGGCTCAATGGCTATCTTAAAACGAATTTAATCTGTTTTGGACCTATTGATAAACGAGGATCAAAATGGCTTCTTGTCTGTTGATACATAGAAGATATTACTTGACAGAATTATGATCTGATTGGCCATACAGAAACATTGCTTCTTTGAGAGGTTTTTAGAAGTTGGTGAGATGAATAGAGAACAAGTTCTATGGATTTACAACTTGTTTATTGCTGGATTGTGACGTTTCGGTGTAGATACTAACACCGCTATCAAGACGTTTTGGTGTATTTACTAACACCGTTCTCAACACTTGCTTGCACTATTCGAAACCTTACACCTCTTGGTACTATTACCGTATTAAAAGCTTAAATCCTTCCAAAATTAAATCATCTTTTCGTAGCTCTAACCAAACCACCTGACGAATTGATTGATGACTTTCAAGGCAAATGTGTAAGATTTATATAGGGAAAGAGTACACTATACTGTTGACAAAAGTGTTATAAATTTTTTGTTAATGGTTGGTTTAAAGAAATGTGTATCATAATTTATCGTAGAGCTATTGAATGTCATATTTTGAAAACTTTTGTAAGGAATTAAACCACCAAACGTTTTATTTCACAGGTACTGAGGGTCATCTCACTGATATACCTGATGGAGGAACGACAACGGAATCAATCCCAGTAAGACATTAGGTTGTATAAGTGTGTATTGTTGATGAAAGAGCGTTAAAGGACGAAGTCAATTGGTATTGGTAGTTAAAAAAGTTTAAAGTATTATTGAAATCAGTAAAAATTGATTATGTACATGTAGTCAAATTCAAACTTATTCTCATCCACATTTAAAGGACTCCAAACCATCGATAGATCTTGATTTTCATTCTCAATTGAATTCTCCACATCTGATATGCAGATGTCTGTGGTATCAACAGCCGGCTCGTTAGTAACAGAAAAGACTGCCGTTGAAAGCACGCCACGGAGGAAAGAAATTGAGGAAAGTCCTGTACAAAGCACAAATGGTGAGATATTGGTTAGCCGTTTAAGCGCTTGAGACACATTCTCTACCAACAGAGGTAGATCCGTCATAAATTATTATACAAACTCTTTCTTAATATGAAATGTCTCGATCTAGAAATGTAGAATGTTGATTGGATGCAATCAAAATTAGATGTGCAATCAGCGACGCCTTTGGAAAGCCTACAAAACCAGTTTGTACGCTTTCCAAAAGCTAAACTTTAATCGAATATACTCTATGCACTTTGAGTCTTCTTTTCAGAACACATATACAACTCATTTTGCGACTGAACCATTGCATAGGCCTGTATGACAAAAAATGTGATTTTCATGCATCCAGTGTTTTCATTGGCTGAAATATTGCCAGGTCGTTTAATTTGCAATATTGTACCGGTAGGGAAAACTGCCAGAAGCCCGAGAAACCTTCTATTAAGACAGAGGTTATATAGGAATTTATGACGGAGCTCCCTCTGTTGGGAGCAAATGCTGGAACATAGATTCCGGGAGTATATGGTATATTGGCAATCTTAGTTGATATTTTTATAATTTTGTGTCAAAGAATACTAACGCTTTATTTTCCTCTCTAAATTAGAAAAATAGTATATTGATACAGTAAAGACATTGTTGAATAAAAGTTTTTATCTTACCAGCTCTTTCAAATCCATTGACTGTTGCTGATAGTGCGATCACAGGGGCGTGTATCGCTTAGAAATAGCTTTAGA